>JAKVIS010004472.1:0-13969 GCA_033119425.1 Bufotes viridis
AAGCTTAGTATATAAAATGAGAATGCTTCGACTGGGAGAAAATGTCTGTATGTGGGTAAGTAAGTGGCTCAATAATAGAAAGCAGAGGGTGGTTATTAACAGTACAAACTCAGAATGGGTCACTGTCACTAGTGGGGTACCACAGGGGTCAGTATTGGACCCCATTTCTCTTCAATATTTTTATTAATTATCTTGTAGAAAGCTTGTACAGTAAAAAAATAATTTTTTGCAGATGACACTAAACTGTGTAAAGTAATTAACTAGTGATGAGCAGCAGGGGCAATATTCAAATTCATGACATTTTGCAAATATGTGGTAGAATATTCGCGAATATTCATTTTCGAGATTATTCTCTTGTATGCGAAAAATCGGCAATGTATTATGCGCGTTAATCAAGTAAGAGCAGGTTATAGGCAACTTTCCTATTGGGTTGGCTTGCTAGAAATCGCGAATATGTAGAATATAGTGATATATTCGTAAAAACGAATATTAGTTTTTTTTCCATCTGAACCCATCTGAATCCATATTTTCACTTCTACTTGCGTTTGGTGTGATTCATTGGTTTTAATGTTATAACGATTTTAACAAATATATGCTTTTAATAAATACATACCCTTACAAAATAGTGCCAAATGTATGAGTGCTCGCCCATTACATTGTTTTTCTTTCAACTGTCTATTTTACAGAGGGTAGGGTGATCCCTCACTTGGCTAGAAGCACCACACCAGAATTAACCAAGAGTGAGCCACCGCTACTGATTAAATATATCACACTATATTCCACATATTCGTGAATTCTAGCAAGCCAACCCAATAAGAAAGTTGCCATTAACTCTCCTTTACTCAATTAACGCGCATATTACATTGCCAATTTTTGGCATAAGATGCAATAAATTAAATAATGAAGAATATTCTAATTCAGTAGTGAATCAGAATATTCTTCATTATTTAATTTATTTTAGCTTATGCAAAAAATTGGCAATGTAATATGCGCGTTAATCGAGTAAGGGCGGTTATAGGCAACTTTCCTATTGGCTTGGCTTGCTAGAAATCGCAAATATGTGGAATATAGTGATATATTCATAAAAACGAATATTTTATTTTATTTTTTTTCCATCTGAACCCATCACATTTACTTAATAGGTTCAGATGAAAAAAAATACCAAATATTCGTTTTTACAAATATATCACTATATTCTACATATTCGCGATTTCTAGCAAGCCAAGCCAATAGAAAAGTTGCAAATAACCCGCCCTTACTCGATTAGCGCGCATATTACATAGCTGATTTTTCGCATAAGATGAAATAAATTAAATAATGAAGATGGAATATTCAAATTCACTACAGACTATGATATTGCCAGTGGCGTACCGTCAATAGAGGCAGACCACGCCACTGCTATGGGGCCCGCAGCACAGGGGGGCCCGAAGCCATGGAACGCTCCGCCCCCCCACTTTGCACGGACAGCAGCCTGCGATGCTCCAGCATCGCAGGCTGCGATCATAATCAGGGAGGAGGAGCTGGGGCGGGCATTTGCGGCTGGGCACTCCGGCCCCACCACTCCTGTCAAGTTCTAAAATTCAATTACGGTACTCTGTACCATAATCCATAATATAAATAATGCCCCCTCTGTTTTAATTTATCATAAACTCACATGAGGCGCACCGGCAGTGAGATACTTCACGCAGGCCGGGCGGGCGGCGCAGCGTGACTGACGTCACATGCCTGCGCCGCCTGCTTCATTCATAAAGCAGGCCGGGCAGGCACGTGACATGAGACAGTCACGCTGCGCTCGCCCGCCCGGCCTGCGTGTCACTGCGATGCGTCTATGAGTTATGATAAAGTAAACAGAGAGGCGTACCTGTATGATTATGGTACAAGTACCGTATTGACCAGGAATAATGGCAGTTAATGAGAGGGGGCCTGTGGATTGCACTGTTATGGGTTTGGGGGAGCTGTGGATGGAACTGTTATGGGATGGGGTGGCTGTGGATGGCACTGTTATGGGATTGGGGGAGCTGTGGATGGAACTGTTATGGGATGGGGGCTGTGGATGGAACTGTTATGGGATGGGGGCTGTGGATGGAACTGTTATGGGATGGGGGGCTGTGGATGGCACTGTTATGGGATGGGGGCTGTGGATGGCACTGTTATGGGATGGGGAGGGGGCTGTGGATGGCACTGTTATGGGATGGGGGCTGTGGATGCCATCCACAGCCCCATCCATAACAGTGCCATCCACAACCCCATCCATAACAGTGCCATCCACAGCCCCATCCCATAACAGTGCCATCCACAGCTCCCATCCATAACAGTGCCATCCACAGATCCCCATAACAGTGTCATCCACAGATCCCCCATAACAGTGCCATCCACAGATCCCCCATAACAGTGCCATCCACAGATCCCCCATAACAGTGCCATCCACAGATCCCCCATAACAGTGCCATCCACAGATCCCCCATAGCAGTGCCATCCACAGATCCCCCATAACAGTGCCATCCACAGATCCCCCCCATAACAGTGCCATCCACAGCCCCCCCATCCCATAACAGTGCCATCCACAGCCCCCCCAGTAGTTTCAGTAGGTCATGTATAAATTTATTTAATGGGGGTGTGGCATGGGAGGAGCCAGGACAGGATATGGGAGGGCGGGGTTAAGGGGGAGGTGGGAGGGGCCAGGGTTGGGTAGTGGGTGGGGTTAAGGGGGCCCATTTCAGATTCTTGCTATGGGGCCCAGTGATTTCTATGTACGCCCCTGGATATTGCAGCCTTCTCACACTAGCCCACAAGCAAGAAGCAGGCAGGTAAGGGGTTTAGATGAAAAGAAAAAGACGGATATTAATTTTAACGAATAAAAATCACTATATTCAAAATATTTGCGAATTCTCGAAGTGCCGATATTTGTGATAAAAATTTGCAATTCGAATATTCACGTTCAACACTATAATTAACACTGAAGAGGACAGTATACTGCTACAGATGGATCTGGATAGATTGGAGGCTTGGGCAGAGAAATGGCAGATGAGGTTTAACACTGACAATTGTAAGGTTATGCACATGGGAAGGAATAATGCAAGTCACCTGTACATACTAAATGGTAAAACATTGGGTAACACTGACATGGAAAAGGACTTAGGAATTTTAGTGAACAGAAAACTAAACTGTAGAAAAAAGTGTCAGGCAGCTGCTGCCAAGGCCAATAAGATAATGGGTTGCATCAAAAGGGGCATAGATGCTCGTGATGAGAAGAACATAGTCCTACCACTTTACAAATCACTAGTCAGACCACACATGGAGTACTGTGTACAGTTCTGGGCTCCTGTGAACAAGGCAGACTTAGCAGAGCTGGAGAGGGTTCAGAGGAGGGCAACTAAAGTAATAACTGGAATGGGTCGACTACAGTACCTAGAAAGATTATCAAAATTAGGGTTATTGACTATGTAAAAAAGATGACTAAGGGGAGATCTAATAACTATGTATAAATATATCAGGGGTCAGTACAGAGATCTCTCCCATAATATATTTATCCCCAGGACTGTGGCGAGGTGACATTCTCTGTGTCTAGAGGAAAGAAGGTTTGTACACAAACATAGAAGAAGATTCTTTACGGTAAGAGCAGTGAGACTATCAAACTCTCTGCCTGAGGAGGTGGTGATGTCACTAAAAGAGTTCAAAAGGGGCCTGGATGTATTTCTGGAGTGTAATAATATTATTGGTTATAGTTACTATAGATGGGTTGTGCATCAGACTTAGGCTTATTGCACACGACCTTATGGTTTTGCGGTTCTGTTTTTGTGATCCATTGTGTTTCCGTTTCAGTTCCGTTTTTCCGTTCCGTTTTTCCGTATGGCATATACAGTATACAGTAATTACATAGAAAAAATTAGGCTGGTCTTAAAATTTTCAATAGATTGTTCAGCAAAAACGGAACAGATACAGAAGGCATACGGATGCATTTCCATATGCATTCCGTTTTTTTTGCGGACCCATTGACTTGAAGGGAGCCACGGATCGTGATTTGTGGTCAGTAATAGGACATGTTCTATCTTTGCACAGAACGGAAAAACGGAAATACGGAAACGGAATGCACATGGTAACACTTCAGTTTTTGCGGACCCATTGGAAATGAATGGTTCAGTATACGGACCCGTATCGGAACACACAAAACGGCCTGTACACTCGCCAAAAAACGTTCGTGTGCAAGAGGCCTTAAGCGTCAACAAACGGTCTAATATAGAGTCATGTTTATCTAGTTCACCTGCTGCGCCATTTATACTTAATCTGTTCTATTATACATAGACTTACTGTGCATCAGACTGCACATCAACAGGTGGTCTAATATGTAGGCAATTTTATCTTGTTCCCCTGCTGCGCCATTTATACTTAGTTACATATGTAGTTACATTACTGATTCAGTTACTGTAAACTATGGCCAACAGACAGTTGCTTGGGCCCTCAAAAGGAAAGAGCAGTGGCAAAATTATTGCTGTAGCCGACACATGTAGCAGCAGAAGAAGGGGTGGTTGTAGCAGCATTCGCAGCAACAGGCCAGAGCTGCCACTGTCATCCAGCGGTTGTGTTTTGACCAACAATCCAACTGTGCTGGAATGGTTGACTCACTCTTCAACATCATCTTAAGTGACATCAGACACACACAGCCAGAAATCGGTGGGTTCCTCAGACACCACACTTAGTTGGCATGCAGGGCCAAGCGGTTGGCTTAGGGCGCACCCTGCACAGAGAAAGGGGTGGGAGGAAAAACAAACCATTTTTTTTTATCACTTACTTGCCAGCAGCGGCAGCGCTGCCGGGCGCCCTCCCCAGCCAGTGTTCACTCTAAGCTGGCTTGTGTTAACCGACAGATAGGAGCAGGAGGCTGCTGATTGGCCAGTATCAGCTAGCTGCCCTGCTATTGGTCCATCCTTCCACACCCCCTTCTCTCTGGAGCTGGCCTGCTTTCTCACAGTGGATCATGTGACCAGTGACGTCACAGACCTCCTTCTAACGTTTACCCAGCATTTATGGCAGGACTGTGCTGAGCAAAGAGCATGTGCCCAGGTGAGGTGACCACAGCAGTGCCCTGGTGAGGTGACCACAGCAGTGCCCTGGTGAGGTTCATTTGATTGCAATTTACACCTAAAGGGATTTTTTAAAGCCGTGCTGTTTCTGTAGATGACCTTATGTTGATAGTATTGTTAATAGAGTCTCAAAGGTCTGTAAAAATAGGGTAACTGCTTTTATAGACCCTTGAGACTCTATTAACATACTATAAACATAAGGTCACCTAGAGAAGGAGCAAGTTTTAAAATTCTTTTTTTTCCTTTAGGTGTTAAAACATAACTTATTTGATTGCTTGAACACCTAAAGGAAAACAAATTAAAAACCTGCTGCTTCTCAAGATGACCTTATTTTATTAGCAGTGGTAATAGAGTCTAAAAGGTCTATAGAAGCAGTTACCCTATTTTTACAGACCTTTGAGGCTCTATTAACACTAATGTCAACATAAGGTCATCATCTAGAGAGACAGCAGGTTTTTAAAATGATTTTTTCTTTAGGTGTTAGAGCAATCAAATGAAAGTTATATTTTAACCCCTAAAGGAAAAATATAATAAAAAAAACATGCTGTTTCTCTAAATGACCTGATGTTGATAGTAGTGTTAATAGAGTCTCAAAGGTTTGTAAAAATAGTGTACCTGCTTCTATAGACCTTTGAGACTCTGTACCACTACACAGCATAAGATCATCTGGAGAAACATCAGGTTTAAAAAAAAAGGAGAGCTGCGGGGAAGGGGGGGGGGGGGGGGGTCGCCAAAATGTAGGTTCGCTTGTGTTGGCAAAAAATCTTGCACCGGCCCTGTTGGCATGGCCCAGGAACAACCTCTGTGCCCTCACCTGTCCTGCAACTGCTTCTTTCTTTTGCTGATCCTTTTTCTTGGGAAGTAATGTATGCTGCTGGCTCTGCTCTGCTTTTCAGTGAGGACAGTCAGCAGTTACATAATGCCTGAACTTAGAGGAGGTCTGTTTCGTCCTCCCTCAGGGCGTACGACTGTTATCTATCACTAGTGTTGCAAGCCGTCAGGGATGTGGTGATGAGACTGGTGATGGTGATATCAGTGAAGATCAAGACAGAGTAGTGGATGATGATGTAGCTGACCGCCTTGCGTGGGGAGCTGGGTGAGAAGAGGGCATCATCATCATCAAAGGAGTCAGGGTGCTAATGCTGGCACCACGGATCTGGGTCAACACATGGAGTGTCACCATAAAGTGGCCTGGGAAAAACATGTCACTAATGTAATGGAACAGCCTGATTCAGCAGCTGTCCTGCCCTCTCCAACAGTCCCGGGGCTCCTCAACCCCAGCAGAAATAATCTGTTGTTCCTTCCCTTCGTCTGCTGCTCCTGATGCTCCTACTTGTCATGTGTTTTGCCAGCAATCATTCACCGAGGCGATGGCAAAAAGACAACAGTATGCATACACTGCAACAGCGAGAAGCTGAACGTGCACCTGGCCAAGTTGCTGGTACTACAGTCCCTCTCTTTCCATATTGTGGACTCTGAACATTTCAGAGAGTTGATGACTTGTGCCCACCCAAGGTGGAGATTTCTAAGCCGTCATTACTTCTCTAAAAAAGCTGTATCAGCCCTGCACATGTATTCTGAGCAGAAGGTGGGCCAGTCTTTGAGCCTGTCACCGTCTGGTACAGTTTAGAGTTGAGCGGACACCTGGAAGTTCGGATTCGTGGAGTTCAGCCGAACTTCCCCGCTACGTTCGGGGACCGAATTTTGGGGCACAAAAATGGCTCTAAAAGAGTCATGGAAAGGGCTAGAGGGCTGCAAAAGGTTGGCTTGGTAGAATTATGTAGAATATGTAGAATATGGCTTGGTATAATTATGTAGAATATACCGTTGATAGAGAATATTGCGCTATTTCCTCTATCTTCGATAATTCTCGCAAGCCAACCAATAGGAAAGTTATACCCCATTCAATGTTTCATTCGCAGTAAGCGAATATTACGTAATGTGATGTGCCACATATAATAAAATCAAAAATTAAAATGTATGGATCAAATCACAATAATTTCTTCAAATGTGCTGTATAATCTCCACCTATATATTCAATACTACGATCCGCCCAGTAGTAGATGCTTATATCACAAAATTTAATTTGTGATTTTAGGTGTATTAGTACATTGGAATGCGCACTTTCAAAATGGTCATTCTACAGCACATGTGTATGTCCAGAAAAAAACTGTAAAATTGCGTATATTTTACCTACGGTTGTTACATATGCCCAAGTTATTGATTTAAATAGATGTCGGTTCTGAGTCCAACCTAGATATCTGAGATGGTTTGTAGTTATTAGATCAGATCTATATCACTGATATCTCACCATCATATTCAGACCAGACATCTATTTATTCTAGTGCTAAAAATGACAACAGTGGAAAGAGTTGCTTAAATGTTAATATTCACTTTGTACAAAGGAGGAGTGTAGACTTGATTATAAATCTCCTTCCTTCCTACTTATTCCTACTTGGAGTTCAGAACAGATGGATTTTGTGTTGGAGGGAGTTAATCATATACTCCAACATAATTATTTTTATTTTGGAGACTAATTCTATGTACAAATAAAAGGAACCGCCATGGGTACCAGGTTCGCCCCCAGTTACGCCAATTTATTTTTCGCGCAATGGGAACATAACATCATAGATCCCGAACTGGGGGTGAACCTGGTCCTATGGCTGCGATACATAGACAATATTATTTTTTATTTGGAGTGGAGGCCAAGAAAGTTTGGATAAACTCGTAACGGAGATTAACAATAACCCATACAATTTAAAATTTTCCTTTAATTTAAATGGGGAGACCGTTGAATTTCTCAATATCCAGATTACTAAAAAAAATAATAAATACATTTGCTCTGTTTCAGTATCTTGAATTGTGTATTGGTATGCTCCTCTCTTCTTCTCCTCCCCCCTCGGTTTCTGCTTCTACTTGGTTCAGTCTAGCCACTTCCTGTTTACCCTGTCATGCATTGCTGTTTTATGTGCTCTAATTCTGAGGAGATTCCGAGGAGAATCTGAAGTGAATCTGTGTATCTCATGTTCTTATCAAGGAGAATATTATTTAATCCGGAGAATACAATCTCCGGATTAAAAGACTACTTGATTAACTCCTGGGTGTCTGATGCATAAACTGTAAGTGGAGGATGTCTGATTCAACAAGTCACCTCACAGATGCGTGATTTGTATAAGGCTGACATTTCAAAACGCCACAGTAATAGAATTGTCTTAGTACTTTCCTTCTCCCGCTAAGAAAAGAATATTCTCCTCCTCCAAGTAATAAGCCATCATCATTTGTCTCCATTATGCTACAGTAGTAAGGTAATATCTTATACTGCCAAGTACTGCATTCACTTGGATCGCAGAAGCTTCTAGCAATTCCAGTTTCATACAGGCTAGGAACTGTATTCAGCCTGTTTTCTGGAGGTAAATATTGTCTGCCTGCTGTGGGCTATTAAAGGACTGAACCACCACTAGAGGTCGCTATTGTGTTATAGGATGGAAATGCAGGACACAGCTAGAAGGATTTCTAAACCTCATTAGAAATGAAAGAGGCCCTCTTAACCGACAAAATTGAGATATGTGATAATTTGTCAGTTTGTGGGAAAAGACTGAACAATGTATGGATGCAGCACATGGATCTGTGCTATAATGAAAGATCAATTAAAGCCATGTGTACAAAATTGAATAATATAAGATATGGCAGATTTATGGCAGTCAAGTCAATGCTAGAGGACAAGATATCACAACAATATGAAACTGCGTCCACCATTCTAACCTTTCAAGGCACTCCAAGGCTCATCCCGCTCCTTGAAATCTGTTGCTCAGTCCTCATCGTTAGGTCTCAGCTCACAGCACCTTCTCGCTGGAGTACCTGGCTGGTGCTGGCACGCCGCAAAAGCAGAAGCAGCAAAGGTACAAGCTCAATGCATTAGAAAGGAAGCAGCCATTAAGGCACAAGTTGCAGAGAATCAAGCAGCTATAGCAGCTCAGGCGCAAATGCGACTCAAAGCCAAGGCCGAGCTGAGTTGGAGGTCCTTCAGAAGGAAAGGGAAGAAGCAGCAGCCATGGCTGAACTCAGAGTTCTTGAAGAAGCTGCTGAAGAAGAAGAAGCTATCATCCTATGTCCAAGATATCTAATGTACTCAGAAGGCCATACCTTGCAATTCGTCCTAGACCAAAGCAAAGTCAATGCATTTGCACCAGAAGATTTGGGCTCTGCACGCCAGCCTGCTGAACTCATGCGGATAGAAAAGAGGCAGCTGATAACCATACAGTTGACCCTCAGTCCAGTGGACATTTTCTCTTTAAAACCTCTGGCACCTTACACAGTATTTCAGGCGCCATTAGAGACCAAGCCGCCTAAGCTCATCAAATCACATTAAAACCTCCTGAGACTAGTTACATAGCAGCCAAGACGCTGGCGCCTAACATTACCAGATGTGAAGCCCTTCATTTACGCTCAACCCAGCTGCTACTCATTCCATCTTCCATCTTCCAACCCCCAAACATAGGGTATCAGATGTGTGCCAACAACACCAGCGAGGAGAAGTTCCATCGCCATGATGCAGGAAAGAAATAACGCATCAGAAATCGCTAAGTACCTCACTCTCAGGGACCTCATCAGTACTAGCCTTACGAACTTTGATGATCGCCCAGAGAACTATAGAAGTTGGAAGGCCACCTTCAGGACAACAGTTCAAACCCTTGGTGTACCGCCTATGCAAGAACTTGATTTACTAATTAGATGGCTGAGTCCATGGTCGTCAAACTGTGTTAAGAGACTCAAAACCGTTCATATCTACTAAACCAGTCAAAAGGCCTTCGTCTCGCATGGGAAAGATTAGAGCAGACATACGGCTCCTCAGAAGTAGTTGAACGTGCCTTATTTAAATGACTATACGACTTTTCTGGATTATCCAATACAGACCGCCAAGGGTTCCAGGAATTAAGCGATCTTCTTCTTGAGTTTGAAATCATCAAGGAGACCCGCAGCTACCAGGTCTCAGCTTTCTTGAAACCTCCCATGGTGTGGGTCTGATCGTGGAGAAATTACCCCTCAATATTCAAGACCAATGGGCAACAACAGGTTCAAAATACAGGAGCAACATCGTGTTCCCTTTCCACCATTTTCATTCTTCTGTAAGTTCATCAAGGACTTAGCTAGAGCTAAAACGATCCGAGCTTCAACACCTTGGGAACTAACATCTTTGGCTCTACTAAACAGAGACACGAGACTTTCAGTCCCAGACAGGGGGCTCTAAAGGTCTAATTTCAGTAAAAAGACAGGGTTGTGCCCACTACTAACAATAGAAATGAAAGCCCCAAGGAACCCGATCATCATTGCCCTATCCATGATAAACCACATCCTTTAAGGAAATGCCGTGTCTTCAAAGCAAAGCCCTTTGAGGAACGTAAGGAGTTCCTAAGGAGTCATAATATCTGCTTCAGATGCTGTGCATCCACTGAGCACTTCGCCAGAGACTGTAAGGTTCCAGTCAAGTGTTCTGAATGTAATAGTGATCTACACATGTCCGCTGTTCACCCGGGACCAATCAGGCGGAACCTAGAACCAGTTAACTGGCACAAGCCCCATTCCGATCAAGGTGGGGAGAGTCATGGCGGGGAGAGGGCCGACCGACCAACCACAACCGTCACGCCCAGCTGCACAAAGGTATGTGGAGAAGGACTTGTGTGCGGTAAGTCTTGTTCTAAGATTTGCCTCGTGGATGTGTTTCCTACTGCACAACCAGAGAAGACCATAAGAATATATACTATTCTAGATGACCAAAGTAATCATTCCCTAGCTAGCCCTAAGTTCTTTGATCTGTTCAGGATAGAGGGAGAGACTACACCCTACACCCTAGGAACATGCTCTGGTCTTGTGACAATCTCAGGAAGAAGAGCTAATGGTTTCACCTTAAAGCCCATTAAAGGACATCAGAAACTCTCTCTTCCAACCCTTATTGAGTGTGACAAATTGCCGGACACAAGGGATGAGATTCCCACACCTGAAGCCGCACAGCATCACCCTCATCTCAGGAACATAGCCAGAGAGATTCCTCCCCTTGATAACCATGCCGAAATCTTACTCTTGCTAGGTAGAGACATTCTTGAGGCTCATAAGGTCCTTGAACTTCGCAATGGCCCTTTCAACGCTCCATATGCCCAGAAACTTACAGTGGGTTGGATCATCGTGGGGGATGTATGTCTGGACAGAACCCGCAGACCCTGCCAAGTACACTCCTTCAGAACTGAAGTATTAATAGGGGGACCAACTTCTTACTTCAGACAGTGTCCTAACCACTACTATGTGCAAGATATGCCCTGCCCAAATATTCTAAAAACATCAGAAAGCAGCTTAAATCCCAAGGAGTCAGCTGCAGAAGAATGTTCCTGGACAGAAGGTCAGCTTGTAGAAAGGCCTTCAGGATTTCAATTGGAGCCCTCTTCAAGCCCTTCCCAGCTTTGCAGTCCTCACACAGTTTATCATAATGAATCCTATATCATTACTGACAACAAGCCTTCTGATTCATGTAGTTCTGATGAGATACAGCAGAAACTTGAGCCTTCCAGTCTACTGTTTGACAATGAGTTTAATTCTGTAAAAGAAGTATCTTCTGAATGTTCTATAAAGGAGGTTCCTTTAACACAGGAAGAGTTCATTTCAGATACTTTGCAAGAACCTTCAGTTCCATCTGCAGTTGTTGATTGCACTCAAGAGGATCACAGTTCTTCCCAGTCTTCAACGGATGAGCACCTTCATATTGCTCAGCCTTTTCTGAAAACCACAGGGGGTTCACCGCCAATGTCCATGACAAATACTGCATGTCACCAACCCAAGTCCGTACGTACAAAGACAGATCCCATTTCATAAGTGAAAAGCAGACATGAGCATTTGCATTCACGATTCATAGACAGAAAGCAATCTACATGTGAATCAGCCTCACAAAATAAGCGCTTTCGCTCTAAATCGGTGACACAGACAGAGAAGTCTAATCTAAATTCTAAATCTAATTCTAATTCTAATCTAATCTAATTCTAAATCTTTGGTAAGATCAAGGAGAACCAAGTCTTGCTCAGCTTCTAATGAAAGCATAAGACAATCTCCTGTAGTAAAAAAAGAAGAAATCCACATCTGGAGTGCATAAAAGATCACTGAAGAATAAACCAAAAAATATAGGAAATATTCCTGCGCCATCTGGCGTTTTCAAAGAGCACAACCTTTATAAGTTTCCGTGGAAGCAGGTAAAACATCTCGCCAGTCAGTTCTGGAAAAGGTGGATAAGAAAGTACCTCTACCTCTAGCAAGAATGCAGAAGGTGGCAAGAACCAAGGCCCAATATAAAGGAAGGAGATTTGTTCTGTTAAGAGACAAACAAGTTAATGGTCTCTACAGGCCTACTGGACTTATTACTAAAGTCGTTTCCAGTTCGGATGGAAAGAACTTCCATGTTGAGATTCCTTCTACCAGAGATGCTCATCATCTTCTAGGACTGTTTCCAGTACCAGCTCTATGGTCTGAACTGAAGATATATCCTTTTTTGGTTTGAATAAATGTTCATTGCATGTTTGCTTTTCAGGTTTATGGACATTAGTCATTGTTATTTATACAATTCCATTGTATGCATATATATAGTGGTATCTACCGATACCAGATGGGGAGTGTTCTGTTTCAGTATCTTGAATTGTGTATTGGTATGCTCCTCTCTTCTCCTCCCCCTCTGTTTCTGCTTCTAGTTGATTCAGTCTAGCCACTTCCTTTTTACCCTGTCATGCATTGCTGTTTTGTGTGCTCTAATTCTGAGGAGATTCTGAGGAGACTCTGAGGTGAATCTGTGTATCTCATGTTCTTATCAAGGAGAATATTAGTGGCAAAATTCTTTTACCATCTGGATACCCTGCATATCTTGTAATACAATCTCTGGATTAAAAGAGTACTTGATTAACTCCTGGGTGTCTGATGCTTAAACTGTAAGTGGATGATGTCTGATTCAACAAGTCACCTCACAGATGCGTGATTTGTATAAGGCTGACATTTCGAAGCGCCACAACATTTGTAACACATTTCAAAAACCGACAGCGAAGAATGGATACATCCTCTTCTCTATCTGCCACTTGCCAAAATGGTTGATCAATATTCCGTACGGACAGTTTTGCCGACTCAGACGAAACTGCAACGTTGATATTAAGTTTGAAGAAGAAGTAGGAGTAATGAGCAACCAATTTAGAGAAAAAGACTAATCAGAAAAAAACATCAATGAGGCCTTGGCAAAAGTGAGAGGATTAGATAGAAAAACATTTTTTGAACCTAAACAGAAATTCGAACATAAAGAGAATTCAGAATGGAGGTTGATTCTTCCCTATAATACCCAATCTAAACAGATTGAATTGATTATTAACCGCCATTGGCACCATTTATTAAAAGATAGACTTATTGGCACATCACTACCAAAGATTCCAAGTATTGCATACTCGAAGGCTCCAAATTTGGGAATTCAAATAGCCCCATCAGTAAGACATAGACACAACAAGAACGGTTCCCCACAAAATTGGTTGCACCCACATGGCTTTTTTAGGTGTGGAAGATGTCTGGGATGTTGAAAAAACAAAATTTCCTAGGAAAATAGTAACAGCCACTTCCACACAGAACTCATACTCCATAAATATCAAACATTTTCTAACCTGTAATTCCGCCAGTGTTGTCTACCTAATCCAGTGTTCATGTTCGAGACAATATATAGGTACAACAAAGAGACCCTTAAGAGTCAGAATTTCAGAACATATAAACAACATTAATAAGAGATATGAGAAACATTCTCTATTGAAGCACTTTAAGGAAGTACACAATCAGGACCCTCACGGGTCTCTCGTACATGGCACTGGAAAAGATGGAGAAACATT
>JAKVIS010004473.1:0-13928 GCA_033119425.1 Bufotes viridis
CACCCTCGAGCCCTGGGCCTGAATGCCAGCATTTCTAAACTACTGGCTTTTTAAATGCTGTCATTCAGGCTGGTGGACACAGACAGCTTCAAACAGCTGATGTCCATGGCTGTCCCACAGTATGTTGTTCCCAGCCGCCACTACTTCTCCAAGACAGCCGTGCCTTCCCTGCACAACCAAGTATCCAATAAAAATCAAGTGTGCACTGCGCAACGCCATCTGTGTCAAGGTCCACCTAACCACAGATACGTGGACCAGTAAGCACTGCCAGGGACGCTATATCTCCCTAACTGCACACTGGGTAAATGTAGTGGCGGCTGGGCCGCAGGCGGAGAGTTCCTTGGTGCACGTCCTTCCGACGCCAAGGATCGCAGGGCATCATTCTTTGCCTCCTGTAGCCTCCTCCTCCTACTCGGCTTCCTCCTCCTCTGCTTCCACCAGCTCATCCAGTCAGCCACACACCTTCACCACCAACTTCAGCACAGCCCGGGGTAAACGTCAGCAGGCCATTCTGAAACTCATATGTTTGGGGACAGGCCCCACACCGCGCAGGAGTTGTGGCGGGGTATTGAACAACAGACCGACGAGTGGTTTCTGCCGGTGGGCCTCAAGCCCGGCTCTGGTGGTGTGCGATAATGGGCGAAATCTCGTCGCAGTTTGACGCACATCCCTTACCTGGCACATGTGCTGAATTTGGTGGTGCAGAAGTTCATTCACAACTACCCCGACATGTCAGAGCTGCTGCATAAAGTGAGGGCCGTCTGTGCGCGCTTCCGGCGTTCACATCCTGCCGCTGATCGCCTTTCTGCGCTACAGCGGAACTTCGGCCTTCCCGCTCACCGCCTCATATGCGACGTGCCCACCAGGTGGAACTCCACCTTGCACATGCTGGAGAGACTGTGCGAGCAGCAGCAGGCCATAGTGGAGTTTCGAGGACAGGATTCAGACCGCGCGTAGGAATCGAAAGTCCCAAAAAGCAGTTCACTTATCCCTCCAGGAAATGCTGAGGTCTGCAGATATCCTGGATATAGATATCCTGCAACTTGTAAAAGATGTACAATAGTGAAGTTCTGTGAGGTTCCTCACCTCTTAATTGCTCAGTTTATACTCACAAAAGTGGCAGGTTTTACAGGCACATCAAGCTGGAGTTGCAACTTCAACCCTTCACAGGATCCGAGGGCACACTCCCACAGTAGCAGATAAAAGGTGTAGTATACGCTCAGGAACCCACCGACTTCAGATGAGGCTTCCTTTCTTTTCAAACACTGCAAACCAGAAGCTCTCCAACCATAGTGAGGATCCGATGGTAACTATTTAAATATCTTTTGCAGGTCCAGTCTTTTTTAATACTCGTTCATTTTGACAAAAGTGATGTTTTAGATACTGGTGGATGACAACTTCATCTGTTTAGGTATTACAACGTCCCCTGGCACGCAAAAAGCACTCTCTGAGATGATACTGGAGGCCCACACACAGGGTTAGAGGGTCCCGGCTCCCACAGGTCTTGCCACAACCTGCTCCTTTCACAGACTGAGAAAGGAAGCCTCATCTGAAGTCGGTGGGTTCCTGAGCGTATACTACACCTTTTATCTGCTACTGTGGGAGTGTGCCCTCGGATCCTGTGAAGGGTTGAAGTTGCAACTCCAGCTTGATGTGCCTGTAAAACCTGCCACTTTTGTGAGTATAAACTGAGCAATTAAGAGGTGAGGAACCTCACGGAACTTCACTATTGTACATCTTTTACAAGTTGCAGGATATCTATATCCAGGATATCTGCAGACCTCAGCATTTCCTGGAGGGATAAGTGAACTGCTTTTTGGGACTTTCGATTCCTACGCGCGGTCTGAATCCTGTCCTCAAAACTGTTAATAGTGTTGAATACCCACAACACATTACGGACTCGCAGCGTCTCACATAGGACTGGTGATATTTTCTTTCCATTTGACATAGTGGAGTTTCAGCTGCAGCACGCACGTGTCAGTCGCACTGCGGAACAGCACCACTTCACCACCAATTATTGGGCCTCCATGCGAGACCTGTGTGCCCTGTTGCGCTGTTTCGAGTACTACACCAACATGGCCAGTGGCGATGACACCGATATCAGCGTTACAATACCACTTCTATGTCTCCGTGAGAAAATGCTTAGGGCGATGATGGAAGAGGAGGTGGCCCAGGAGGAGGAGGAGGGGTCATTTTTAGCAATTTCAGGCCAGTCTGTTAGAAGTGGCTCAAAGGGAGGTTTTTTGCAACAGCAGAGGCCAGGTACAAATGTGGCCAGCCAGGTCCCACTACTTGAGGACGAGGAGGATGAGAAGTAGGTGGAGGAGGATGAGGATGAAGCAGGTTCACAGCGGTGAGGGAACCCGACACAGCTCAGGCCCATCACTGGTGCGTGGCTGGGGGGATACGGAGGACGTTGACGATACGCCTCCCACAGAGGACAGCTTGTCGTTGCCTCTGGGGAGCCTGGCACACAGGAGCGACTAGATGCTGCAGTGCTTGCGCAACGACAGCAGAGTTGCCCACATTTTAAGGTGTGCGGACTTCTGGGTTGCCACCCTGCTGGATCACCGGTACAAAGACAATGTGCCCAAATTACTTCCTGCACTGGAGCGTGATAGGAAGATGCGCGAGTACAAGCGCACGCTGGTAGAGGCTCTCCTGAGAGCATTCCCAAATGTCACAGGGGAACAGGTGGAAGCCCAAGGCGAAGGCAGAGGAGGAGCAAGAGGTCGCCAACGCAGCTGTGTCACGGCCAGCTCCTCTGAGGGCAGGGTTAGCATGGCAGAAATGTGGAAAAGTTTTGTATCCACGCCACAGCTAACTGCACCACCACCTGATACGGAACGTGTCAGCAGGAGGCAACATTTCACTAACATGGTTGAACAGTACGTCTGCACACCCCTCCACGTACTGACTGATGGTTCGGGCCCAATCAACTTCTGGGTCTCCAAATTGTCGACGTAGCCAGAGTTAGCATTTTATGCCTTGGAGGTGCTGGCCTGCCCGGTGGCTAGCGTTTTGTCTGAACGTGTATTCAGCACGGCAGGGGGCGTCATTACTGACAAACGCAGCCGCCTGTCCACAGCCAACGTGGACAAGCTGACGTTCATAAAAATGAACCAGGCATAGATCCCAGAGGAACTGTCCCTCCCTTGTGCAGAATAGACATTTATAACTGCCTCCCCCTCAACCATGAAATCTTGTACTCCGGTGCACTTCTTTATTGAATCCTCATTTTTTTAACTTTACCATGATCTTGCGGTGCAACCCAAAGTTGAATGAACCTCTCCTCTGTCTGGGAGGTGGGGACGAAATAAGTGAGATTGGCCTTCTCCGGTGGTGGTTGATATGACGCATGATTCCTTGCTGTGGGACCTCTCTCCTCTGTCTGGGTGCTGGGCCGAAATAACTGAGAGTGGCCTTCTTCGGTGGTGGTTGATATGACGCATGATATCTTGCTGTGGGACCTCTCTACTCTGTCTGGGTGCTGGGCCGAAATAACTGAGAGTGGCCTTCTCCGGTGGTGGTTGATATGACGCATGATTCCTTGCTGTGGGACCTCTCTCCTCTGTCTGGGTGCTGGGCCGCAATAACTGAGAGTGGCCTTCTCCGGTGGTGGTTGATATGACGCATGATTCTTTGCTGTGGGACCTCTCTCCTCTGTCTCGGTGCTGGGCCGAAATAACTGAGAGTGGCCTTCTCTGGTGGTGGTTATATGACGCATGATTCCTTGCTGTGGGACCTCTCTCCTCTGTCTGGGTGCTAGGCAGAAAAAACTGAGAGTGGCCTTCTCCGGTGGTGGTTGATATGACGCATGATTCCTTGCTGTGGGACCTCTCACCTCTGTATGGGTGCTGGACCGAAATAACTGAGAGTGGCCTTTCCGGTGGTGGTTGATATGACGCATGATTCCTTGCTGTGGGACCTCTCTCCTCTGTCTGGGTGCTAGGCAGAAAAAACTGAGAGTGGCCTTCTCCGGTGGTGGTTGATATGACGCATGATTCCTTGCTGTGGGACCTCTCACCTCTGTCTGGGTGCTGGGCCGAAATAACTGAGAGTGGCCTTCTCCAGTGGTGGTTGATATGACGCATGATTCCTTGCTGTGGGACCACTCTCCTCTGTCTGGGTGCTGGGGCCGAAATAACTGAGAGTGGCCTTCTCCAGTGGTGGGTGATATGACGCATGATTCCTTGATGTGGGACCTGTATCCTCTGTCTGGGTGCTGGGCTGAAATAACTGAAAGTGGCCTTCTCCAGTGGTGGGTGATATGACGCATGATTCCTTCCTGTGGGACCTCTCTCCTCTGTCTTGGTGCTGGGGCCGAAATAACTGAAAGTGGCCCTCTCCAGTGGTGGGTGATATGAAGCCTTATACCTTGCTGTTGGACCTCTCTCCTTTGTCTGGGTGCTGGGGCCTAAATAACTGAAAGTGGCCTTCTCCAGTGGTGGGTCATATGACGCATGATTCCTTGCTGTGGGACCTCTCTCATCTGTCTGGATGCTGGGCCGCAATAACTGAGAGTGGCCTTCTCCGGTGGTGGTTGATATGACGCATGATTCCTTGCTGTGGGACCTCTCTCATCTGTCTGGGTGCTGGGCCGAAATAACTGAGAGTGGCCTTCTCCGGTGGTGGTTGATATGACGCATGACTCCTTGCTGTGGGACCTCTCTCCTCTGTCTGGGTGCTGGGCCGAAATAACTGAGAGTGGCCTTCTCCGGTGGTGGTTGATATGACGCATGATTCTTTGCTGTGGGACCTCTCTCCTCTGTCTGGGTGCTGGGCCGATATAACTGAGAGTGGCCTTCTCCAGTGGTGGTTGATATGACGCATGATTCCTTCCTGTGGGACAACTCTCCTCTGTCTGGGTGCTGGGCTGAAATAACTGAAAGTGGCCTTCTCCAGTGGTGGGTGATATGACGCATGATTTCTTGCTGTGGGACCTCTCTCCTCTATCTGGGTGCTTGGCCGAAATAACTGAGAGTGGCCTTCTCCGGTGGTGGTTGATATGTCTCATGATTTCTTGCTGTTGGACCTCTCTCTTCTGTCTGGGTGCTGGGCCGAAATAACTGAGAGTGGCCTTCTCCGGTGGTGGTTGATATGACACATGATTCCTTGCTGTGGGACCTCTCTCCTCTTTCTGGGTGCTGGGCCAAAATAACTGAAAGTGGCCTTCTCCGGTGGTATTTGATATGACGCATGATTCCTTCCTGTGGGACCTCTCTCCGCTGTCTGGGTGCTGGGCCGAAATAACTGAGAGTGGCCTTCTCCGGTGGTGGTTGATATGACGCATGCTTCCTTGTTGTGGGACCTCTCTCCTCTGTCTCGATGCTGGGCCGAAATAACTGAGAGTGGCCTTTTCCGGTGGTGGTTGATATGACGCATGATTACTTGCTGTAGGACCTCTCTCCTCTGTCTGGGTGCTGGGCCGCAATAACTGAGAGTGGCCTTCTCCGGTGGTGGTTGATATGACGCATGATTCCTTGCTGTGGAACCTCTCTCCTTTGTCTGGGTGCTGGGACGAAATAACTCAGAGTGGCCTTCTCCGGTGGTGGTTGATATGACGAATGATTCTTTGCTGTGGGACCTCTCTCCTCTGTCTGGGTGCTGGGCCGAAATAACTGAGAGTGGCCTTCTCCGGTGGTGGTTGATATGACGCATGATTCCTTGCTGTGGGACCTCTCTCCTCTGTCTGGGTGCTGGGCAGAAATAACTGAGAGTGGCCTTCTCCGGTGGTGGTTGATATGACGCATGATTTCTTGCTGTGGGACCTCTCTCCTCTGTCTGGGTGCTGGGCCGAAATAACTGAGAGTGGCCTTCTTCGGTGGTGGTTGATATGACGAATGATTCTTTGCTGTGGAACCTCTCTCCTCTGTCTGGGTGTTGGGCCGAAATAACTGAGAGTGGCCTTCTCCGGCGGTGGTTGATATGACGCATGATTCCTTCCTGTGGGACCTCTCTCCGCTGTCTGGGTGCTGGGCCGAAGTAACTGAGAGTGGCCTTCTTCGGTGGTGGTTGATATGACGCATGATTCATTGCTGTGGGACCTCTCACCTCTGTCTGGGTGCTGGGCCGAAATAACTGAGAGTGGCCTTCTCCGGTGGTGGTTGATATGAAGCATGATTCCTTGCTGTGGGACCTCTCTCCTCTGTCTCGATGCTGGGCCGAAATAACTGAGAGTGGCCTTCTCCGGTAGTGGTTGATATGACGCATGATTCCTTGCTGTGGGACCTCTCTCCTCTGTCTGGGTGCTGGGCCGCAATAACTGAGAGTGGCCTTCTCCGGTGGTGGTTGATATGACGCATGATTCCTTGCTGTGGGACCTCTCTCCTCTGTCTGGGTGCTGGGCCGCAATAACTGTGAGTGGCCTTCTCCGGTGGTGGTTGATATGACGCATGATTTCTTGCTGTGGGACCTCTCTCCTCTGTCTGGGTGCTGGGCCGAAATAACTGAGAGTGGTCTTCTCCGGTGGTGGTTGATATAACGCATGATTCCTTGCTGTGGGACCTCTCTCCTCTGTCTGAGTGCTGGGCCGAAATAACTGAGAGTGGCCTTCTCCGGTGGTGGTTGATATGACGCATGATTCTTTGCTGTGGGACCTCTCTCCTCTGTCTGGGTGCTGGGCCGAAATAACTGAGAGTGGCCTTCTTCGGTGGTGGTTGATATGACGCATGATTCCTTGCTGTGGGACCTCTCTCCTCTGTCTCGATGCTGGGCCGAAATAACTGAGAGTGGCCTTCTCCGGTGGTGGTTGATATGACGCATGATTCCTTGCTGTGGAACCTTTCTCCTTTGTCTGGGTGCTGGGCCGAAGTAACTGAGAGTGGACTTCTTCTGTGGTGGTTGATATGACGCATGATTCCTTGCTGTGGGACCTCTCACCTCTGTCTGGGTGCTGGGCCGAAATAACTGAGAGTGGCCTTCTCCGGTGGTGGTTGATATGACGCATGATTCCTTGCTGTGGGACCTCTCTCCTCTGTCTGGGTGCTGGGCCGAAATAACTGAGAGTGGCCTTCTCCGGTGGTGGTTGATATGACGCATGATTCTTTGCTGTGGGACCTCTCTCCTCTGTCTGGGTGCTGGGCCGAAATAACTGAGAGTGGCCTTCTCAGGTGGTGGTTGATATGACGCATGATTCCTTCCTGTGGGACATCTCTACTCTGTCTTGGTGCTGGGGCCGAAATAACTGAGTGGCCTTCTCCAGTGGTGGGTGATATGATGCATGATTCCTTGCTGTGGGACCTCTCTCCTCTGTCTGGGTGCTGGGCTGAAATAACTGAGAGTGGCCTTCTCCGGTGGTGGTTGATATGAAGCCTTATTCCTTGCTGTGGGACCTCTCTCCTCTGTCTGGGTGCTGGGGCCTAAATAACTGAAAGTGGCCTTCTCCAGTGGTGGGTGATATGACGCATGATTCCTAGCTGTGGGACCTCTCTCCTCTGTCTGGGTGCTGGGCCGAAAAAACTGAGAGTGGCCTTCTCCGGTGGTGGTTGATATGACGCATGATTCCTTGCTGTGGGACCTCTCTCCTCTGTCTGGGTGCTGGGCCGAAATAACTGAGAGTGGCCTTCTTCGGTGTTGGTTTATATGACGCATGATTCATTGCTGTGGGACCTCTCACCTCTGTCTGGGTGCTGGGCCGAAATAACTGAGAGTGGCCTTCTCCGGTGGTGGTTGATATGACGCATGATTCCTTGCTGTGGGACCTCTCTCCTCTGTCTCGATGCTGGGCCGAAATAACTGAGAGTGGCCTTCTCCGGTGGTGGTTGATATGACGCATGATTCCTTGCTGTGGGACCTCTCTCCTCTGTCTGGGTGCTTGGCCGAAATAACTGAGAGTGGCCTTCTTCGGTGGTGGTTGATATGACGCATGATTCCTTGCTGTGGGACATCTCTCCTCTGTCAAGGTGCTACGCCAAAATAACTGAGAGTGGCCTTCTTCGGTGGTGGTTGATATGATGCATGATTCCTTGCTGTGGGACCTCTCTCCTCTGTCTGGGTGCTGGGCCGAAATAACTGAGAGTGGCCTTCTCCGGCGGTGGTTGATATGACGCATCATTCCTTCCAGTGGGACCTCTCTCCGCTGTCTGGGTGCTGGGCCGAAATAACTGAGAGTGGCCTTCTTCGGTGGTGGTTGATATGACACATGTTTCCTTGCTGTGGGACCTCTCACCTCTGTCTGGGTGCTGGGCCGAAATAACTGAGAGTGGCCTTCTCCGGTGGTGGTTGATATGACGCATGATTCCTTGCTGTGGGACCTCTCTCCTCTGTCTCGATGCTGGGCCGAAATAACTGAGAGTGGCCTTCTCCGGTGGTGGTTGATATGACGCATGATTCCTTGCTGTGGGACCTCACTCCTCTGTCTCGATGCTGGGCCGAAATAACTGAGAGTGGCCTTCTCCGGTGGTGGTTGATATGAAGCATGATTCCTTGCTGTGGGACCTCTCTCCTCTGTCTGGGTGCTGGGCCGCAATAACTGAGAGTAGCCATCTCCAGTGGTGGGTGATATGACGCATGATTCCTTGATGTGGGACCTGTATCCTCGGTCTGGGTGCTGGGCTGAAATAACTGAAAGTGGCCTTCTCCAGTGGTGGGTGATATGACGCATGATTACTTGCTGTGGGACCTCTCTCCTCTATCTGGGTGCTTGGCCGAAATAACTGAAAGTGGCCTTCTCCGGTGGTGGTTGATATGTCTCATGATTTCTTGCTGTGGGACCTCTCTCCTCTGTCTGGGTGCTAGGCAGAAATAACTGAGAGTGGCCTTCTCCGGTGGTGGTTGATATGACGCATGATTCCTTGCTGTGGGACCTCTCACCTCTGTCTGGGTGCTGGGCCGAAATAACTGAGAGTGGCCTTCTCCGGTGGTGGGTGATATGAAAATGATTCCTTGCTTTGGGACCTCTCTCCTCTGTCTTGTTGCTGGGGCCGAAATAACTGAAAGTGGCCTTCTCCAGTGGTGGGTGATATGACGCATGATTCCTAGCTGTGGAACCTCTCTCCTCTGTCTGGGTGCTGGGCCGCAATAACTGAGAGTGGCCTTCTCCGGTGGTGGTTGATATGACGCATGATTCTTTGCTGTGGGACCTCTCTCCTCTGTCTGGGTGCTGGGCCGATATAACTGATAGTGGCCTTCTCCGGTGGTGGTTGATATGACGCATGATTCCTTGCTGTGGGACCTCTCTCCTCTGTCTGGGTGCTGGGCCGAAATAACTGAGAGTGGCCTTCTCCGGTGGTGGTTGATATGACGCATGATTCCTTGCTGTGGGACCTCTCTCCTCTGTCTGGGTGCTGGGCCGAAATAACTGAGAGTGGCCTTCTCCAGTGGTGGTTGATATGACGCATGATTCCTTGCTGTGGGACCTCTCTCCTCTGTCTGGGTGCTGGGCCGAAATAACTGAAAGTGGCCTTCTCCAGTGGTGGTTGATATGACGCATGATTCCTTGCTGTGGGACCTCTCTCCTCTGTCTGGGTGCTGGGCCGAAATAACTGAAAGTGGCCTTCTCCGGTGGTGGTTGATATGACGCATGATTCCTTGCTGTGGGACCTCTCTCCTCTGTCTGGGTGCTGGGCCGAAATAACTGAGAGTGGCCTTCTCCGGTGGTGGTTGATATGACGCATGATTCCTAGCTGTGGGACCTCTCTCCTCTGTCTGGGTGCTGGGCCGAAATAACTGAGAGTGGCCTTCTCCGGTGGTGGTTGATATGACGCATGATTCCTTGCTGTGGGACCTCTCTCCTCTGTCTGGGTGCTGGGCCGAAATAACTGAGAGTGGCCTTCTCCGGTGGTGGTTGATATGACGCATGATTCCTTGCTGTGGGACCTCTCTCCTCTGTCTGGGTGCTGGGCCGGAAATAACTGAGAGTGGCCTTCTCCAGTGGTGGTTGATATGACGCATGATTCCTTGCTGTGGGACCTCTCTCCTCTGTCTGGGTGCTGGGCCGAAATAACTGAGAGTGGCCTTCTCCGGTGGTGGTTGATATGACGCATGATTCCTTGCTGTGGGACCTCTCTCCTCTGTCTGGGTGCTGGGCCGAAATAACTGAAAGTGGCCTTCTCCAGTGGTGGGTGATATGACGCATGATTCCTTGCTGTGGGACCTCTCACCTCTGTCTGGGTGCTGGGCCGAAATAACTGAGAGTGGCCTTCTCCGGTGGTGGTTGATATGACGCATGATTCCTTGCTGTGGGACCTCTCTCCTCTGTCTGGGTGCTGGGCCGAAATAACTGAAAGTGGCCTTCTCCAGTGGTGGTTGATATGACGCATGATTCCTAGCTGTGGGACCTCTCTCCTCTCTGTCTGGGTGCTGGGCCGAAATAACTGAGTGGCCTTCTCCGGTGGTGGTTGATATGACGCATGATTCCTTGCTGTGGGACCTCTCTCCTCTGTCTGGGTGCTGGGCCGAAATAACTGAGAGTGGCCTTCTCCGGTGGTGGTTGATATGACGCATGATTCCTTGCTGTGGGACTCTCTCCTCTGTCTGGGTGCTGGGCCGAAATAACTGAGAGTGGCCTTCTCCGGTGGTGGTTGATATGACGCATGATTCCTTGCTGTGGGACCTCTCTCCTCTGTCTAGGGTGCTGGGGCCGAAATAACTGAGAGTGGCCTTCTCCGGTGGTGGTTGATATGACGCATGATTCCTTGCTGTGGGACCTCTCTCCTCTGTCTGGGTGCTGGGCGAAATAACTGAGAGTGGCCTTCTCCGGTGGTGGTTGATATGACGCATGATTCCTTGCTGTGGGACCTCTCTCCTCTGTCTGGGTGCTGGGCCGAAATAACTGAGAGTGGCCTTCTCCGGTGGTGGTTGATATGACGCATGATTCCTTGCTGTGGGACCTCTCTCCTCTGTCTGGGTGCTGGGCAGAAATAACTGAGAGTGGCCTTCTCCGGTGGTGGTTGATATGACGCATGATTCCTTGCTGTGGGACCTCTCTCCTCTGTCTGGGTGCTGGGCCGAAATAACTGAGAGTGGCCTTCTCCGGTGGTGGTTGATATGACGCATGATTCCTTGCTGTGGGACCTCTCTCCTCTGTCTGGGTGCTGGGCCGAAATAACTGAAGTGGCCTTCTCCGGGTGGTGGTTGATATGACGCATGCTTCCTTGCTGTGGGACCTCTCTCCTCTGTCTGGGTGCTGGGCCGAAATAACTGAGAGTGGCCTTCTCCAGTGGTGGTGTGATATGACGCATGATTCGTTGCTGTGGGACCTCTCTCCTCTGTCTGGGTGCTGGGCCGAAATAACTGAGAGTGGCCTTCTCGGTGGTGGTTGATATGGCGCATGATTCCTTGCTGTGGGACCTCTCTCCTCTGTCTGGGTGCTAGGCTGAAATAACTGAGAGTGGCCTTCTCCGGTGGTGGTTGATATGATGCATGATTCCTTGCTGTGGGACCTCTCACCTCTGTCTGGGTGCTGGGCCGAAATAACTGAGAGTGGCCTTCTCCGGTGGTGGTTGATATGACGCATGATTCCTTGCTGTGGGACAACTCTCACCTCTGTCTGGGTGCTGGGCCGAAATAACTGAGAGTGGCCTTCTCCAGTGGTGGGTGATATGACGCATGATTCCTTGCTGTGGGACCTTCTCCTCTGTCTGGGTGCTGGGCTGAAATAACTGAAAGTGGCCTTCTCCAGTGGTGGGTGATATGACGCATGATTCCTTGCTGTGGGACCTCTCTCCTCTGTCTGGGTGCTGGGCCGAAATAACTGAGAGTGGCCCTCTCCAGTGGTGGTTGATATGACGCATGATTCCTTGCTGTGGGACCTCTCTCCTCTGTCTGGGTGCTGGGGCCGAAATAACTGAAAGTGGCCTTCTCCAGTGGTGGGTGATATGACGCATGATTCCTTGCTGTGGGACCTCTCTCCTCTGTCTGGGTGCTGGGCAGAAATTACTGAGAGTGGCCTTCTCCGGTGGTGGTTGATATGACGCATGATTCCTTGCTGTGGGACCTCTCACCTCTGTCTTGGTGCTGGGGCAGAAATAACTGAAAGTGGCCTTCTCCGGTGGTGGGTGATATGACGCATGATTCCTTGCTGTGGGACCTCTCTCCTCTGTCTGGGTGCTGGGCCGAAATAACTGAGAGTGGCCGTCTCCGGTGGTGGTTGATATGACGCAATGATTCCTTGCTGTGGGACCTCTCTCCTCTGTCTGGGTGCTGGGCCGAAATAACTGAGAGTGGCCTTCTCCGGTGGTGGTTGATATGACGCATGATTCCTTGCTGTAGGACCTCTATCCTCTGTCTGGGTGCTGGGCTGAAATAACTGAAAGTGGCCTTCTCCAGTGGTGGGTGATATGACGATGATTCCTTGCTGTAGGACCTCTCTCCTCTGTCCTGGGTGCTGGGGCGAAATAACTGAAAGTGGCCCTCTCCAGTGGTGGTTGATATGAAGCCTTATTCCTTGCTGTGGGGACCTCTCTCCTCTGTCTGGGTGCTGGGCCTAAATAACTGAAAGTGGCCTTCTCCAGTGGTGGGTGATATGACGCATGATTCCTAGCTGTGGGACCTCTCTCCTCTGTCTGGGTGCTGGGCCGAAATTACTGAGAGTGGCCTTCTCCGGTGGTGGTTGATATGACGCATGATTCCTTGCTGTGGGACCTCTCTCCTCTGTCTGGGTGCTAGGCCGATATAACTGAGAGTGGCCTTCTCCGGTGGTGGTTGATATGACGCATGATTCCTTCCTGTGGGACATCTCTCCTCTGTCTGGGTGCTGGGGCCGAAATAACTGAGTGGCCTTCTCCAGTGGTGGGTGATATGAAGCCTTATTCCTTGCTGTGGGACCTCTCTCCTCTGTCTGGGTGCTGGGGCCTAAATAACTGAAAGTGGCCTTCTCCAGTGGTGGGTGATATGACGCATGATTACTAGCTGTGGGACCTCTCTCCTCTGTCTGGGTGCTGGGCCGCAATTACTGAGAGTGGCCCTCTCCGGTGGTGGTTATTATGGCGCATGATTCCTTGCTGTGGGACCTCTCTCCTCTGTCTGGGTGCTGGGCCGAAAAAACTGAGAGTGGCCTTCTCCGGTGGTGGTTGATATGACGCATGATTCCTTGCTGTTGGACTCTCTCCTCTGTCTGGGTGCTGAGGCAGAAATAACTGAGATAACCAACAAAACAACATAAAAATGTATACGTGACTAATCATATAGAGCACCAACAAACCATAAAGGGACACGTATATAAAGATGCAAAAAGTTTTTATTGAAACTGAGCTCCTGCAACCGGGAGGGTCTACTATAGCGTGCTGTGTTTCCCAGGTATTGTTATCAGCTTGTGTGCTTGCTTTTCTTTTGTAATAGACCATGGTGTTTGGTCATGTATATAATAGGCATTATTGGCTGCAATTGCTGTAATAACATTTTGTCTGGGTCTGCTCTTTTTATATGCCCCTCCTGGTGAGCTAGTGAGCCACTAGCCATTTTCACCATCTGAGGTTGCCGCCTTTTCTCATGGTATATTTTAATTATATTGTTTTTGTGTATTAGATTGATTATTTCAATAAAAACTTTTTGCATCTTTATATACGTGTCCCTTTATGGTTTGTTGGTGCTCTAGAAATAACTTGAGAGTGGCCTTCTCCGGTGGTGGTTGATATGACGCATGATTCCTTGCTGTGGGACCTCTCACCTCTGTCTGGGTGCTGGGCCGAAATAACTGAGAGTGGCCTTCTACGGTGGTGGTTGATATGACACATGATTCTTTGCTGTGGGACCTCTCTCCTCTGTCTGGGTGCTGGACTGAAATAACTGAAAGTGGCCTTCTCCAGTGGTGGGTGATATGACGAATGATTCCTTGCTGTGGGACCTCTCTCCTCTGTCTTGGTGCTGGGGCCTAAATAACTGAAAGTGGCCTTCTCCAGTGGTGGGTGATATGAAGCCTTATTCCTTGCTGTGGGACCTCTCTCCTCTGTCTTGGTGCTGGGGCCTAAATAACTGAAAGTGGCCTT
>JAKVIS010004474.1:0-14083 GCA_033119425.1 Bufotes viridis
AGTTACTGGACATGGGGTGGTGGTCTTTATTACATCTCCGGCCAGCTCAGTTTGCACCACAAATCTTTATGAAGGTACATTGCAAAGGAATAACTAGAAGCTCTTGAACTCTAATGCAAAATCTTTCACTTGGCCTAGCATGCACCATGTGCCATTTTTTGGGGACACCAGGTGGAATTTTGACTGCTACCTTTTCAGCCGCTATAAGCTACAGCCTTGATGAATCAGCATTTGTCACAATTTATAAACATGGAGGTTTTGATAATGATAGGATATGAAAAATGGAATGAGAGTTTATGCAGTCCTAATATGTGATTTTATGCAGACACACATGGATTTTCTTTTCCTGTAGGTTTCCATTTGGATCAGAAACAAAAAAAATTGTGACATGCTCTCCTAAAAGTATTGACATATATTTTACAATATGGTGACAGATAGACCCCCTCCCCATGGATCAATCCACCATACATCATCTATGACACTCTCTAAAGGCACAACCCTCTTGTCAGTTCTCTTCCCCACTGACCAGAAAGGGGGGCAATCATTATGGGAGAAAGCATCTCCAGGGTTAAAAAGATGAAAGCGTTAAAAGGAGTAGAGTTTATAAACAAAACAGAGATAATTAAAACAAATTTGGAATACTGTACCAAAATTGTTAATTTTAGTTGCAACTGGAATTACCCTATTAAGTTCATATATAGAAATATAATTCTATTATGTTCTCTGAGTTTATTTCACTAAATGAACATTAATTCTAAGCCTAAAGGCGTCTGTCTAGAACGAACAACCATTACTCCTAATGCTAATAAAAAGACCGACTTTAAATGAGCTTGCATTAGTCTGAAGATTTATTGGCATCAGTAGCAATTACTGTTCCCTTAAAACAGGTTTTAGCCTTTTAGCAGTAGTCTTTTGGTTTGTTTTAAGGGCTGGTGAAAATAAAATATTTCATCAGCAGTTTAGTCGTATGTAACCTGCTTGTAGCTGCAGCAATATTTATGTGAATGTAGCCTACTTATCTATTATTAGCTAATTGTCCCCAGTGTATTTAAACTATAGGGGGAAATATAAAAGTTGCTTTAATGGAATTTCAGAAACTTAAAAATGGCAAGTTGTATAAAACTGTGTCAACTAGTTAGCCTCCAATGCTATACCATAATGTACTATTTATATTATTGTTAGTATAATTTTTGTCATTCCCTGAAATGCATAGTTGTAATAGGGTTTGTAATAGGGTTTGTAATAAAACATATCCACAATGTCTGGAGTCCGGGATCCATCTTAGGGCAGGTTGTGTGAATAACATCTACAGGTGACTCTGGGGAAAGCCAAGGCAGGTTATGTGCTCCCCCTGTTAACCTCCTCTCTCAAGTAGAGTGAGCATTATCAGCTGTTGTTTTTATTGTATGGGCAAGCACCTTTGATACAACTATTTTTTTCTTCAATATCCTTCCTGTTTAATGCAGTGTAGGACGACCCATCAATACCGATGTGGTAAAGTGCAGCTGCCCAGTAATTGATCTCATGTGATATTTATCTATACTAAGAAGGTACTTAGCCCCTCATTTTTACTACTGTTCTCTTTGGCACCCATTGTCCTTCCCTTTTTCTGCCCCTCTTCGTTTCTTCTCCTTTTTATGGGTAGATAAATTGGGAAAGCACTCTGTTTAATTTACACGGTGTGCCACTGGAAGGGTTCTTCAACCAAGTAGTCAATAGTGTAAAGAATCCAGGGCACTCAATTTTTATACATCAAAGTCAATAGGTCTTTATTTATAGTGAATTAATTCAACAATTGATCAAATCAATTTTCTTCTGTTATTTCACTCCAGCAAGTAAAACATGATTACATCCAGATTAATATTTGGAGAGGATGAGACCTGCACACCCTTCAATGGTGGGTGCTCATAAAAGACAAATGTCAGTCTGTGTCAAATGGAGAAATCTATGGCACACCAAAGAATTATTTTTCAAGTGATGCTTTAATACATAATGTTCAATTTCACATCATTTTGTACATAGTTTCCATCCAGAATCTACATCAACATAAGAGGCCATGGAAATAGTCCCAACGTTTTGGTCGGATAAAGACCTTTATAAAGGGGTCTGTGGCCTAGGTAGAAAAATCTTGCTCTGGATGCTTCGTTCAGAGTGACCTTTGTTAAGTCACATCTGGAGGAGGTGACATGAGGCATGAAGAGGTATTGCTTTTTCTCTGATACGTTTTGACAAAGGTCAGTCCGACGAAAATGTTGTCACTTAATCTGGATGTAATCATGTCTTACTAGCTGGAGTAAAATAACAGGGGAAAATTGCTTTGAAGTTGAATTAATTCATGATAAATAAAGACTTATTGACTTTGATGTAAACAGAGTAAATGCCCTTCTCCTTTTTATGTTATTAAAAGGGGGGTTTAAGTTTAATTTCATCACTGTTTAAGTCTTTATAACTATTTGTTTAGTGGTTTGAACTGATACATATATGAAAATATATAGCAAAAAAATATTTACAGGTCAATAATCAAGGATCAAGGATGTGAGCCTCACTGGGGACATGGGACTAGGGACCACCTTATGTTGGATGATGCCCTGCGCAGTACCTTCCATTGCCCCCACCCCAAAAGGTGTATTATCATACAGCGTCATAAGTGGATAAGCTCTTGGCTGGGTACTGTGTTCCCTTGCAAAGACACCAGTAAGCACAGGGAGTCTTACAAGCAATAAGCCTTGCAAATTAGCATTAATCCAGAAGAAAACCCCAAAACAGCTGCCTACAGTTGGACGTCTCTTCCTTTTGGAGGTGACTCCGGCTTGGCTAAAATCACTAGTCATGTTCCAAGGCTCTTTTATGGGTTAGGCATTGATTTATAGGCTAGCTATTGAACTTGGTGGTGGCTTTAGACAGTTTTCTTGCTTCTGGAGGTGCTCCAATATGAGTATGTTGATCATTATCATACATTATCATATACTGTAATGTGCTGCCGAGTACCTAAGTAGCGGTGCTGCACATTGTAAATACCATTATACAGTGTTCATATAATTCACTGACCACATAACAGTTTCACATATAATATATAATAATTAAACAGTGTTATAAAGTACATTGTCTTAGCAATATTGCTATACAATTAAGATCCATGCCACTGAGGCGCCTCCTTCAGCTGGGGAAGCTGACGGTCCTCGTGTGGCCACACAGACTGCATACCCTTAAGGCAAGTTATGTACAAATTTTATAAATTATGACAAGTAAATAAAGTAATAACTAATATTACTTAATATATAATTAACACACATTTTCTTACAAATCTCCTATTTCCACTTCATTTTATTACAGTAACAATATTAATCCTGTAGGCAATAATGTCATTAAAAAAGTGCATAATTAATGAAAAACTAAACTACAGGTCATAGAACTGATTCACACACATAATTAAGGTCCTGCCCAGTGATAATTTAGAATGCAAAATATAAAAGAGTAAATTCAGAGACTGAGTAAGGCCACAGGGTGTGCCTGAAATAAAGAAGGATGAGTCTGGTATCTCCAAAAGAGGGATTAAGCGAGCAGTAAATTTAAAAAAACAGATTAACATGCTAATGCATCAAATGTACAATTAAAGGGATTTTTCCAGGACAGCTTTTGTTTAAAAAATAGGGCAGTATTTGTTACAATTAACAAACAGGAATTACTTACCTCACCTAATCCCTAATGCCTCTATTCTAATGCTGCTTCGCTCACCGCTGCTCTCCACTTCCTGGTCCTGAGCTCGACACTCAGGAAATGTCTTGGACTGCATGCTCAGCCAATCAAGGGTTGCAGTAGTGACCCACCTCAGCTTGTGATTGGCTGAACAGGAGGTCCAAGCCATTTTCTGTGTGTCAAGCTCAGGACCAGGAAATGGAGAGCAGTGGGGACCAAAGCAGCATTAGAACAGCGGCACCAGGGTATCAGTGAGATAAGTAACCCTATTTGTTATCTTTAAAGAGGACCTTTTATGGGAAAAAAAAATATGAACTAAGTATCATGATATGGAGAGCTGCGCCCAGTAATCTCACTGCATTTACTATTATTCCTGGGTGCCGCTCCGTTCTCCAGCTATGTCCTCCGGTATCTTTGGTGACTTGGTTCTCCTGGGAGGAGTCTGCCCTTTTTGTCCTGGGCGTCTCCTTCTCCCAGGCTGTAGTGCTGTCCAATCGCAGAGCAGAGAAGGAGAAGGAGACAACCAGGACAAAAAGGGCAGACTCCTCCCAGTAGAACCAAGTCATCGAAGAAACCGGAGGACATATCAGGAAAATGAGCAGCGCCCAGGGATAATAGGAAGTGCAGTGAGATCCCTGGGCGCCGCTCTCCATATCATGATACTTAGTTCATACTTTTTTTCACATGAAGGGTCCTCTTTAACCCCTACTGCCCTATTTGTAAGTATTCCCCTTGAACAGATTACATTTTCTGGCACTGTTAATCATATCTAAGACTAGTAGCAAAAAAGACAACCTGGTACACTAGAAAAGGTTGACTACTTATGATAGCCTAATTGTATGCTATGAGTTTTATCAATGTCTGTTCCTGATGAGTATTACTGAGCTAATGATGAAAAGTTGTTTTTATTTTTTTAGTTTATACCATATTAGCATTGCTCTTTTCAAAATCAGAGCTTGGCGCAAGTGTTTGCAAATCATTATCCTGTTTAGATAATGGTTTTGACCTGGTTATGAATTTTGATACTATTTTATATCATATAATATATGATATTGCTTTGTCACTTTTATAACTATGTACAGCATAGAACAATATAGTTGGAAGTAAGAAGAGACAGAGGGGATATGATAGAAACTTTTAAATACATAAAAGGAATCATCATGGTAAAAGAGGAGAGAATATTTAAAAGAAGAAAAACTGCTACAAGAGGACATAGTTTTAAATTAGAGGGGCAAAGGTTTAAAAGTAATATCAGGAAGAATTACTTTACTGAGAGAGTAGTGGACGCATGGAATAGCCTTCCTGCAGAAGTGGTAGCTGCAAATACAGTGAAGGAGTTTAAGCATGCATGGGATAGGCATAAGGCCATCCTTCATATAAGATAGGGCCTGGGGCTATCCATAGTATTCAGCATATTGGGCAGACTAGATGGGCCAAATGGTTCTTATCTGCCGACACATTCTATGTTATTTACGTGTGAGTACGTAATAACACTGCTATGTAACGAACATTTTGATAATTTTGCTAAAACGACCATGCCCCATAATAAATGGAACTCACAATTATAGTAACATAGTAACATAGTATATAAGACCGAAAAAAGACATTTGTCCATCAAGTTCGGCCTGTTTCCTACAAGTTGATCCAGAGGAAGGCAAAAAAAACCCTGTGAGGTAGAAGCCAATTTTCCCCACTTAAGGGAGAAAAAAATCCTTCCCGACTCCAATCAGGCAATCAGAATAACTCCCTGGATCAATGACCCCTCTCTAGTAGCTATAACCAGTAATATTACACTCTAGGAATACATCCAGGCCTCTCTTAAATTCCTTTATTGTACTCACCATCACCACCTCCTCAGGCAGAGAGTTCCATAGTCTCACTGCTCTTACTGCTCAATTACTTAAAGGGATTGTGTGGCCATTTAAAAATACTCTATTAAGGAATTCTGAGTTAATATAGGGAATTCCCCTATTCAGGAATCTCACCCCATAGCTGGAGCAGAACCGCTACAAATAATTTCTCTTGTTAATAGGTACTAGACACATCCATGCATTACAGAGACAGTCCGATTGATTTAAATGTGAAATGTGTAAAGGTAAATGTTCCCTATAGTAGCACTAGAAGGAAACTAAACACTTACTATTCGGCTCCACCACAGATTACAACTGATTGCTAGGGGTCCCAGCAAAGGTGCACTGTCAATAAGGCAAGGTGAGGCGATTGCCTCAGGCGGTGCAAGGTTGGGGCAAGTGGGGGACAGTGGAATTATGAGAATTATGGCCCTTTCAGTTTTCACATCAGGCAGCAGAAAGGCTAGGTGGACCCCTGCATCCCAGCAGCAGAAAACCCTGTGATCATCCTAGCATCAGGGGAACCCACACAAACCTAAATATGCATTGCTTCATAGTTTGACTTATTTCTGTTTTTCTCATTTCCATACAAATCTCTTACATTCAGTGCTATTGCATGCTAACATAGTTAAATAAGGCTCTTTTCACGTCTGCGTTTATAATAAAAGTAGCCGCCAGACCCTATTGACTTATAATTGGGACTGTCAGGTTCTCCTAACATGTAGGCGTCTTTGCCAGAAAAAACATAGCACTGTTATGTTTCCCATTAATAATTACTATTTAAATAGCTGGGCCAAAAAGTAACCCTTTTTCAAGCATCCCTCTTGTATAAAGGCAACTATTTTCTTTCATTATATTTGTGTCTTTTAAATGTTGTTTTAAATAAGACTTGCATATTGGAGACAGTATAAACCAGTAAACTGTTGTGCATGTTGATGTTAATAGGGTTATTCTGCCTTTCAAAATGATCCTTAGGCTAGACCATCAATATTAGATCACTGCTAGGTTCCCCAGTGATGAGTTGCAATAGTGCCATAACTATGGCAGTAAGGGCTCGTTCACATCACCGTTTCTCCCTTCCGTTCTCCGGCTCCGTTAAGGAGCAGGAGAACGGATAGGAAGGATTCTGCAGATAACTGACATCTAACTGAGCGTAACAGAGCCTAAAGACCCCATAGACTATAGTGGGGTCTGTTAAGTGTCCGCTCAGAACATGAGTACTGCATGCAGGACTTTGTCTCCGCTCAAAAATCATGCGGACACGGAGGGGCGGCTTATATTGTGGGGGTACAAATTGGGACATTATTATATTGTCGGGAAAGATATGAGGGACCTTATTATAATGGTGGGGCACAAAGGGGGGCATTATTCTATTGTGGGGGAACAAAGAGAGGCATTGCGGTTTAGGGTTTTCCCAGCGGACACCATTACTGTGTGGACAGCCTGACATTCTTTGCAACCACTCTCCACTCTTATCTGTATTTTTTTGATCAAACCACTAGATGGCACTGTAATAATATCACTGACGAAGTCCTTACAGAAGCTATGGAAAACATTGAAAGCTAAAGAACAGATGCACTGATATCCTGCAAGTTACATAAGACAGCTATTTAAGAAATGCAGCCTTGATTTTTACTATGAGCTCATGTAAGTGTAAAAAAAAAAGTTAAAAAGAAGTTCTAGGAAATAAACATTTTGGGGACACTGTGCTGAACACTACATGACAAATAATTTCGCCATTTACTCTTTAGACACAGTCACCCTCACAATTCACTCTACAGAGACAAGCCTCACTACCTAATCCCTGTATGCACATCTAGCCAACTACTATGGATGAACAGCATTTATAGAGTCCATTACACACTCACTATACTAGAAATCCACAGCAGGTCCTCAAGTCAGGACAGCTTTTTCTGTAGCATGTGTATGAGGTTTTATTAAAGCCCCCTTACACACATTGAACTTTACTTACATTATGGAAAATCCACACCAAATCCGCAGCCCTTGCACATAGCTTAATGGTTACCATAAAATTAACTTGCCTACTGAGCATAGGTCCCGAGCTTTGTAGTTCACAATAGGCAATGAGCCAAATTTATTATTCAATTTACACAATTTACATACTGTAACTTCCAAAACTGTACCAGATTTTTTTTAATTTTTTACCAAATATGCAATATTTGTCATCTAATCCATTTCACGTGCACACTGAACACTTAATGATAGCCTTTGTCATCTCACTATAAAAGAAGAAACGTGAGCTTGGTGAAGCTCCCATTGCACTTTTAGGGTACGTTCACACGACGACAATTGTCGCGCGACAAAAAGTCGCACTATTGTCGCGCGACAATTTTTATAATGGGAGTCTATGGTGTCGCAGTGCGACATGCGACATGCTGCGACTGCGACACGACAGTCGGAGAAAATCCATCCGGGATGGATTTTTTGCGACTGTTGTGTCGCAGTCGCAACATGTCGCATGTTGCACGTGCGACACCACCATAGACTCCCATTATAAAAATTGTCGCGCGACATTAATGTGACATCAATGTCGCGCTACAAGTGTTGCAGTGAAGTTGTGCCCTATTTGTCGCGCGACAATTGTCGTCGTGTGAACGTACCCTTAGGCTGGTTTCCTACATTTTTAATTGCATTTTTAACATAGATTTTGCGAGTATATATATATTTTTTTTTATATTTTTTTTTTTATATTTTCATGGGAAAAACTCCTTGGACAAAAGTTAGGCCCCCTTCACATATATCAGTTGTGTCTGGCCAGCTTTCTCAGGCTGGGAGCTGGATACAACTGATGTATGTGTACTGCACAGATACGGCGTCTGTACACTGATAACGCCGGACAGGAAAATACTTGTGTGAAGAAAGGGAAATGTTAAAAAGTTGCAAATTAGTGATGTAAATGTACAATTGCTCATAGCAGGTGTAAAAAGAGACTAAAATAGAAAATTTCTTATGCACCAGATTTATTAGGGTGGATTCACACATGGAGAACAGGAGAAATGTAAAGGAAGGCTTTGTCTTAAAAATGCATCAAAAGCTACAGTGGCATCTTCCAATAAAAAGAAATTAGGCACAATTCTGACCACCTATTTCATTAGTGTCGGAAATCCAAATGAGCATTGTAGAATAACTTTTTAACTGATAAATATGAAAATTCTTGTATCAATACAGCAGATTCCTAATACTATCTCTGCAAATCTGGTACACTGACATCTGGAATTCAAGAGTCTGAGCACATTAGGTAGCCAGATTCAGTAGGTGATACAAGTGAAGTCCAGTCAATTGAAAAAAAAAAAAACATATTTAGTCCCCAAGACCCCATTCTCATTGCTGAGAATAAAAGATTAGGATAAGGTGGTTGAGCTGTGTAAATCTGACTATACATGCACCCGGCAGCTATCTCTCCCAGTCACTCCCCAACCTTTACCATAAACGTTCAGCTTGGCCAACACCTCTAGCATTGGCTTATGTCCCCAATACAACTTGATCAGGCACGCTAAAATCCAACTGTATGACCCATCTCTGCCTGCATTTCTGTTTTCAGGAGGCTTTCATAAGATTAGCTCATGGTTCATTCAGTAGACATTAAAGAGGTTGTCCAACCCTTATAATGCCCCCCAAAATGGCTGGGCACCTCATACTGGTTATACTTATCCCGCTCCCCGGCACCTGCGTTACTGCTGATGCCCGCATGGCCGCCACTGCATCTCCCTGCTGCGTGGATCAAAAATCCGGCTACAGGGTAGGGGTGGGGGAAACCAATAGCAGGCCGCGACGGGGACGAGCCTTCTTAGCATTACTTGTGAGCTACTGTCATAAACAGCTCACCTCATCAACTACCTTTTTGATGATGATGTCTTTCAGAATGGAATACACACAAAGGATGTTATATAGGGTATGCCAAAATCAGGAACAGTTCAGACAAAATATAATTTACATCACTAGATTCCATGAGTGTACTCACCACTGTGCTCCTGCCCTTTGCAGCTGTGATCATGTTGTGGCGTTCCAGAATCAGAGAGAGAGAGGGCAGGACTACGAGCCTCCGAGTCAGTCAGAAGGTTGAAATCCATGAGGAGCACAAAGTGACAACTGAAAAAAAACAGAACATTGGTGTAATAAGTGGATAACACATAACTGAGTCAAACTAGCAATGCCAAACAAATGAAGTGTTGGCCTTCTACCTGCCAACTTCAATGAAACCATAAGCTACTACTGTGAAAATATAAAGCAGTAAATATAATAGAAGAGCAGCAACCACCATTATGCTAGTGAGCATGACTTCAGATCGTTTTACTTTTTTCATTTTGTTATGTTGCAGCCTTATTCTAAAATTAATACAAAAAGCCATTTTCCCCCCATCAATCTGCACCCAATCTATGAGGAGGAAAGAACTGCATGTAGAGTGCAGAGACATGATCTGTGTGGAGGCACAGGTCAGGAGAAGTTCCCAAGAGCACAGTGGCCTCCATAATTCTTAAATGGAAGAATTTTGCAACAACTAGGACTTTTTAAAGAGCTGGCCTCCCCTCCAAACTAAGTAATCGTTAAGAGAGGTGACCCAAAACCCAATGGTCACAACAGCTAGGCTCCAAAGATCCTGTGCTCAGATGTGACAAACTTCTTAAAGGTCAACCATCACTGCAGCATTCCACTAATCTGGGCTGTATGGCAGAGTGGCCAGAAAGAAGTAAAATATGCTTGAAAGCCCACCTGGAGTTTGCAAATAAAAAAAAAAACCTAAAGGATTTTCAGACTGTGAATAACAAGATTCTTTGGTCTGATGAAACCAGGATTGAACTCATAATTCTAAGAGTCATGTCTGTAGGAAACCAGGCACTGCCTAATACCTTCCCTATAGTGAAGCATGGTGATGACCGCCTGGGGCAGGAAGACTGGTCGAAGTTGAGGGAATGTTGAAAAGAGCAAAGTACAGAGATATTCTTAAAGAAAATGTGATCCAGAGTGCTCTGGACCGCTGTCTGGGCTGAAGGTTCACCAAGACAGCGACTTTTAGCACACAGCCAAGACAGTACAGGAGTGGCTTAGGGACAGCTATGTGAATGTCCTTGTGTGGCGTAGCCAGAGTCCTGACTTGAACCCAATCAAACATCTCTGGAGAGATCTGAAAATGGCTGTCCACAGACGGTCCCCATCTAACCTGACAGAGCTTGAGAGGATCTGCAGAGTAGAATGACAGAAAATCCCAAAATCCAGGTTGCAAAACTTGTGGCATCATACCAAGAAGACTGGAGACTGTAATCGCTGCCAAATGTGCTTCAACTAAGTACTGCAATAAGGGTCTTCAGATCAAGTGAAGATCATGTCCCCCTGGATTATTTATTTAAATTTATTTCACAAACAATTTTAATACTTGCCAATATTTTTAGATTAATTAATGATTGATGATGTTTTCCAATAAATAACAACAACAGTAATGATAATAATACAAGATTATATTTTTACCTTGTCAATAAATTAGCAAACATTTCCAACATTCTGTTTTCACTTTGTCATTTTGGAGAACTGAGTGCAGAATGAACCTGGAAAACCTGAATTTTGATTTATTTTATATTTTAGCACAAGGCCATAACATAACAAAATGTAGAGATATATGTGCCTTAAACTCAAGAGCGCAGCTACGGTGGGCTGGCAGGTATCTGCTGCAAACTGCATTTTTGGCTGCGACTCAATGACAACAATGCATGCAAATGTATTCAGGACCAAGTTACATAACTAAAAAATAAAGAATAGTAAGAAATAAAACAAAGAGAAGAGTAGATATCGGACATAGAGAAACTGATAAATTAGTCAGACAGATAAAAAAAATAGACAGATTTTATTTTAGATAAACATTTTATTTATTGATATTATTACTGAATACATTTTGCATTGTTGATATTTCCAAATTCTTTAATAATTCATCCACTTGTGTTCATTATTATTATCCAAGTATTTAAGATGCTAATAATTGTAAGAATTTAAAGACATACAAAAAAAATTATAGACGCTATTATTAAATGCTGTGCTCCACCCAGCTACTGGACACATAAATTCCCCAATGTACTGCCAACCCTGTGCATGGTTTCTTGGCTTGGAAACCCCCCTGGCAGATTGCAGACTCACTCTAAACCCTGGGCCTAGCTAGCCTATAAATCAAAGATTATCTAGCAGGGCTTCTATTTAGAGCTCTCCCGGGAGAGCAAGGCCTCTTCTTTTATAGGTGACATTCAGACTGAAATAGCAACATTATCAGCAAAATATGTAATGGAGATCTGAAGATGCGGCTATGTCTTTATCCAAGGGCAGTTAACACTTCTCCAAAGCACTAGGATCTCATTTCTCATCCATCCTTCTTGTCAAGATCTAGGTTTTCCACCTTCACCACAACAAAGCTACTATATGGAATAACTAGACTTGATCTAGAAGTTTATTCTTGTTTCTTCAAAAATGTCCTCTCTTTACAGAAAAAAAACCTGAATATTTATTAATTACTTTTATATCAGGTAACTTTGTAGTTGAAAATATTGCTTTACAATATGCAAAACAGCCCGCTCATCCCTTTCCTCTATACAAAGACGTCAGTAGTCTTATACAAAGTCAGTAGTGTACTAGCATCCTGGTAAAATAAAAATAGGTGTAGAGACCTACAATGTAATGTTTACTAGGTACATATCATTACAACTTTTCTCTATTTATGTATCTTTTTCCAGCTATGAAATAATAGTTACATCTAGTCTTATACCAGTTGCCATAACAGAATGTAGGTCCATACCAGCAGATCTCTGGCCTAGAGTGTCTTAACGTGAGACCAGGAAGCCCAACCTGTGATTGGCTGGGAACTAGTCAGACGGCCTCTTCCCAGCAGAAAATAGTGTCCCTGCTAACTGGTGTAGAATTGTTTGGGTGCCTAAGAGTTTTATTTTCCCAACAACCAAAAACATATTATGGTGTGTTTAATGCATGAACAAATATAAGGCACATCACAACAGACCTGAACATCATTCTGTTTGGTTCCCTTAGGTTTCTGACTTTTAGGCTACCATTTGGCAACATTCTTCCATAGAACTGGAGTTGGGTATGGGATGCTGATGGCATCAGGTTATTTAACAGTTCATCAACCTCTTCAAAGAAGAGCAGCCGCGCATGCAAGGCCACTCTTTATTCACCACTATGGGAGTTACAAAAATAGCCGAGTACTAGCTAAGCTATTTCTGGCAGTCCCATAGAGATGAATGGAGAGGTGGCCGCACTTGCACGGCTTTCTCTCCATTCACTGCTATGGGACTTCTGAAAATAGCTAAGGATACTCGCTCAGCTATTTTCAGAAATCTCATAGCATTGAAAAGAGAAGACGCTGCTCATGCGTAGTGTGCTTCCCTTCACTTCCAGGAGCCCTTTCTGTAGATGGAAGGGGGTCCCGGAGGTGGTACCAATACCTATCTGAAATTTATGGCATATGTTACTAATATGCCACCAATGCTGAGATGGGAAAACACATATAATGACTGCCAATATACCTTTAAACAGCAGTCACTAAAGGGTCTCATTCTATAACACTGTGTACAGGTACCATGTGCTACCCTAGCATCCGTCTATTGTGAGCATAGCCCCTGCTCTAACAGTCGAGATCGGAGGTTTAGCCGTTTAGTCAAGAGTGACCTGCCGCATGATCAAAGGAGACCTTCCTAGTGAAGCGAACTGGCACTGGAGAACCCCTAAGCAGTCAGCCTTGGTGACCTAGAAAAAACCCAGTACTGTCTTTATAGTAAGCCTAATACATAGCATGCAGAAGTATGTTAATACATTAAAAATAAATATATAAAACAGAAATGCATTAATGTGATAAAACAGAAATGTAATAAAACATTTAATTAAAAAATGTTGAAAAGTTTGCAAAAAGTTACAAAAGAGCAATTATTTAGTTATAAAGTAAATTATCTTGTACAATCATTACATAAAAAGTAAAAACCTACACATATTAAGTATCCATGCAACCACAAATTAATTGAAATACTTGCTAAGAGTAAAATGTGAATAATTTAAAAAAAATACAATAATTGCTTTTTTCTTTATTCACATCATAAAAAATTACATATATAAGGACTTAAAAAGTCAATGACAAAAATTAAAAAGTCCTGGATGCTCAAATACAGACACAAATTAGCAAAAATTCAAAAATAAATAAAACCTGCATCAAGGCACAAACAGGCCTGTTCATTAAAGGGTTTGTCCATTCCTTTTATATTGACCGTATGTCGCTAGAGGTCATCAATATCTGATCAGCAGGGGTCCAACACCACTCACCTCCACCAATCAGCTGTTCAGGAATATCTCTGTCCATTGTGTTGTGGACGGTGCCAGGTACTGCAGCGCTGCTCATACTGTAGTAAATGGGGGCAGCACTGCAGTAACCAGCTCCATCCACTATACAATGAATACCTACTTCCAGCACTAGAGCTACTGGAAAAACACCAGATCTGTGGACTCCTTTAAGGGGTTAAGTCAAAAGAATGAAA
>JAKVIS010004475.1:0-13992 GCA_033119425.1 Bufotes viridis
GCTGCCTTCCTCTCCAGGCTTTGCAACTCCACCCTGAGAGTTTTCAACATCAGATGAATCTAGAAATGCAGTCTGTTAGCTGTGCTTATGAAACAGCGACCTCTTGTGGCCAAACAGCAGAATGTCAGTCCAAATCATTTAACTTTTTTACACAAATACAGTGTCCAGACAATGAGTGCTGTTTCCTCATCTCACATACACAGCTCCATAGTTTTCAAGCAGTGGACGGAGCTGGTTACTGCAGCGCTGCTTGAAGTGAATGGCAACCAGCTCCATCCACTACATCAGGGGTCAACAACAACTCCCAGCATGCTCCAGTCACTTCTATGGGAGTTCTGAAAACAGCTAAGCAAATGTGCATGCTGGGAGTCATACTTTCACCACACCTGGAGTGCTGAAAGCTGCTGATCCCTGCACTACACAATGGACGGATCAGTAGTTTGCTGCGACTTTCGGCATATTAGCTACTGCAGAACAGCTGATCGATGGCGCTGCAGGGTGATGGACTCCCACTGATCTGATATTGATGCTGTATCCTGATGATAGGCGATCAATATAAAAGCACCTTGTCATGGTCGAATGTTTGTATGATACCTATACAAGGGATCTAACTATTTTATCTGCAATGCTCCAAATCTTAAAATTCCCTCTAGGGGTAGAGACAGCCATAGTAAGACAGACACAGCATGCATGACGTGTGCAGTGAACAATCTTCTTCACCCCCTCTGACTCATTGCCAGAAGTCCGCATAACGGACAAGAATAGGATATGTTCTATTTTGTGGGGGGGGGGGGGTAACAGACATGTGGACATACAGACACGGAACGCACATGGAGTCTTTTCCGTTGTTTTTTTTTTTCAAGCCCCATTGAAATGAATCCAGTGCACAAGACAAAGAAAATTGTGTCACTCACCTTAGGATGTAAAATACTTTCTTTAATCTTCCATTACTTAAAAATGGGTCAGTGGGAAAGACAACATTTGATGCACATGTAAAAAACCGGCGACGGACGTTTTGCGCTTGTATGCGCTTCCCCTGACCTCAGTCTGTATGTTAGTGCAATACTGTAGACAACCTGTTCTTCTAAGACAGTAGAGCAGAGCCTGCACCATTTCTCTTCTGTAAGTGGATTTGTCTCAAGAAGACAACTGTGACCAGGACATATGGACACCACAGAAGCCATGGCCACCTCCTAGGAGCCAGAATGGGCGGCTGCGCTGTGTTAATTTATTGACCTTGCCCCACTATTATATTATTCGCTTACTCCAGTCCTTATATTTTTTTGCTTTTACACTTTCCTTTATCCATCGTCCTATTTTTCAGTTTATCCTTAGCTAATTTCTCTTTATCTCTCGGAATGTGTTTTCCAGCGAATGCCCAGCCTGGTAGCTCTGTAAAGCAGTCTTCCTTCCTCCTAGGTGACCTTAATAATTGGAGCAGAATCTGTTTAAAGTTCCAGCGGCGAGATTTGTGACTATCCGCCCCATGCAAAGTCTACAAAAATCCAAGTAATGATAAATTAAGCAGCTGTGAAAACGACAAACTCCAGCCGCAAACATTCCTCTGATTTACATGGAAACCTAAATCAAGTCTCTACATGGCAGCTCTAACGAACTTCCCGGAGGTTCGGCCGCTCACGATTGTTCCTTGACAGTTTTAGATGAATAAACAGAATCAATAAGAAAGCCGTCCAGAAAAATTACATGGAGAACAGCCTTATGGGAAATATATGCGCATTACCCCCAGCTTAATACAGCAGATCTCTGTTTTGCTTTTAAACCCAGGCTAGAGGCTGTATCTCACCTTGCATCCAGGCTAGAGGCCGTATCTCATCTTGTATCCAGGCTAGAGGCCGTATCTCATCTTGTATCCAGGCTAGAGGCTGTATCTCACCTTGCATCCAGGCTAGAGGCTGTATCTTACCTTGTATCCAGGCTAGAGGCCGTATCTCATCTTGTATCCAGGCTGGAGGCTGTATCTCACCTTGCATCCAGGCTAGAGGCTGTATCTCACCTTGTATCAAGGCTAGAGGCCGTATCTCATCTTGTATCCAGGCTGGAGGCTGTATCTCACCTTGTATCCAGGTTAGAGGCCGTATCTCATCTTGTATCCAGGCTAGAGGCCGTATCTCATCTTGTATCCAGGCTAGAGGCTGTATCTCACCTTGTATCCAGGTTAGAGGCCGTATCTCATCTTGTATCCAGGCTAGAGGCTGTATCTTACCTTGTATCCAGGCTAGAGGCTGTATCTCACCTTGTATCCAGACTAGAGGCTGTATCTTACCTTGTATCCAGGCTAGAGGCCGTATCTCATCTTGTATTCAGGCTAGAGGCTGTATCTCACCTTGTATCCAGGTTAGAGGCCGTATCTCATCTTGTATCCAGGCTAGAGGCTGTATCTTACCTTGTATCCAGGCTAGAGGCCGTATCTCATCTTGTATCCAGGCTAGAGGCTGTATTATACCTTGTATCCAGGCTAGAGGCCGTATCTCATCTTGTATCCAGGCTAGAGGCCATATCTCATCTTGTATCCAGGCTAGAGGCTGTATCTCACCTTGTATCCAGGCTAGAGGCTGTATCTCACCTTGTATCCAGGCTAGAGGCTGTATCTCACCTTGAATCCAGGTTAGAGGCTGTATCTCACCTTGTATCCAGGCTAGAGGCTGTATCTCACCTTGTATCCAGGCTAGAGGCTGTATCTCACCTTGAATCCAGGCTAGAGGCTGTATCTTACCTTGTATCCAGGCTAGAGGCTGTATCTCACCTTGTATCCAGGCTAGAGGCTGTATCTCATCATGTATCCAGGCTAGAGGCTGTATCTCATCTTGTATCTAGGCTAGAGGCCGTATCTCATCTTGTATCCAGGCTAGAGGCGGCCAATACGGTTCCTGAGCCTCCTTTTGTACAGTTTCCCTAATAATCTTCTCTTTTCCTCTAATATTGATATCTCTTCCATTTATCATCATCACAGTCAGACATCGGAAGCTTCATCCCAACATTTCATTCTTGGTGCAGGATCTTTTTGTCAATGAGTGCATATAGTAAATGTATGGTTTTCACCATGGCCTACACATTACCTTGCAGTCATAACTGCTTTCATACATTGCCTTTGAAGAAATGTAAAGCTGCAGTTGGAATATAAATAGCCATAAGAACGTGTAGGAGGAAGAATATAAGATGGACCAAATGAAAATAGATAAGACTTGGCAATATTAGAGGAGTGGGAATTCTTCAGCCTAGTGAATGAAATTACAAAGTGGGATTCTGCTGTGATAAATGGGGGTTTATAGAATACAGTGCAGCGGGCGGCCGATACTAATGATGGTACCAAGAGGGAATCAATCTAAGGGACTGAATGGGAAGCATTAAATCATCCCACTGTGGCCAACACAGGAATCTGATATCAAGCTCTTAAAGGGAACCTGTTACCATAGAAATGCAAATTAATCTGTAGGCAGCATCTTATAGAGCAGGAGGAGCTGAGCAGATTTGTTTTGTGGAGAAAAATTCTGTAGAAGCTGTATTTTATTCATTTAATTTCCTGCTCATTCTGGGCTTTGGAGTCCAGGGGGCGGTCCTATCAGTGATTGACAGCTAACTCTATATACACAGTCATAGAGGGGAGGCTGTCAATCACTGATAGGACCGCCTCCTGGACTCCAATGCCCAGAATGAGCAGGAATTTAAATAAATGAAATACAACTTAGGGCTCATTCCCATCACTGTTTCTCCTTTCCATTCGCCGGCTCTGTTAAGGAGCAGGAGAACGTAAAGGACAGATTCTGGAGATAACTGACACCTAACTGAGCGTACGGAGCCTAAAGACCCCATAGACTATAATTGGGTCCGTCCGTGTCCGCTCAGAACATGATTTTTGAGCGGAGACGAAAGAACTGCATGCAGGACTTTCATCTCCGCTCAAAAATCATGTTCTGAGCGGACACGGATGGACCCAATTATAGTCTATAGGGTCTTTAGGCTCAGTTACGCTCAGTTAGGTCTCAGTTATCTCCAGAATCTGTCCTTTCCGTTCTCCTGCTCCTTAGCGGAGCCGGAGAACGGAAAGGAGAAACAGTGATGTGAACGAGCCCTTATACTGACTCTTTTCCTATAAAACTATATATAATCTGCTCAGCTCCTCCTGCTCTATAACACGCTTCCTGCAGCTCAGACTCCATGTTCAACATGACAGATTCCCTTTAAAGGGTTGTTTGCTGTGGAAACCCAATACCCATGTGGCTACCATCAGCTACTAATGTCAGGGAGTAGGCCTCACCTGTAGGCCACCATCCATCTGCTACTGACCCCTTACACATAAAGTTGATAGCAGGGGCGTAGCTAGCGGCTCATGGGCCACGGTGCATAGTTCAGCTTGGGCCCCCCCTCCCTCAGTGCTTTGTGTGTCTTCTTATGCGGCACATCTTTGGGCCCCCTTAGGCTCCTGGGCCTGGTAGCGACTTTTACCTCTGCACCCCCTATAGCTACACCCCTGGTTAATAGGTATTAATAATGGGAAAACCTGGTTCCCAACATGGCGCCATTTCCAATTAGCATTCTGCTCCCCCTCTCCCATGGACCCACTAAATACATGACAGTCTGCAATAAGATTGTATTATTCTCTGCAATTCTATAATCAATGACTCAGTAATGTACTTAACCCTTCAAGAATCATCTGTCTTCGTTCATCAGCTCCGCGCAGTTGCCCGTACTACATGGCGGATGTTCAGATAAATGGCTACCCATGAAGTAAATGGACGGCTTCAGCGCTAGAGAGCGGCTCTCCATTCCGGATATGTGGGACCCTCCTCACGAGCAGATCATGATAGGTTTCTAATAATGAGACCTTCAGCCCTACAGACATTCTTGCTTCCAATTAAGTAACGCACCACACAAATCTCACACATAAGATACAGGATGGGAAAGACATTTACAAATGGGAAATTGCTCCAAATTGGGTTTGCTATTTATTTTTAATTTAATGACTAACGAAATTAAGTATTGCACACCACAGCTGGAAAATTATCTTCCCCGACTGCCTCTCTGAAGTCAAAACTTAAGACATTTGCAAGAGGAACTGTAAAAAAAAGTTCCAGCAGCTGACAGCTTCAATTATATCATATATAATGCATGCAAATTGCTGTCACCTCTGTACGTTACTGGAATATATTTTTTAGATTTTTCCACAAAACCATGCTGAAATTACTGCTGAATCATGCATCTTACAGATTCTTTGACGCTGTCCATAATTATATCCACAACCTTGACCAACGTCTGTAACTGTATGAACTATCAGATCTTTAGAGGGTACCTAAACTTTTGCAAAACTTTTGACAAATAGTGACATGTCAGTCGCCCACCTAAATGTGCCGCCAATCTCCTGATGAATGAGCAGAACGCTCGTGCATCGGGTGATCCTGTCATTCCTGCAGGCACCACCGATCATAGTTTCTGGGCAGCCGATCGTCGGTCCAAACAGCGATCCGCTGCTCAGAAACCATGATTCTGTACGAGGATGAGGGATCGCAATAGCGACTGCTCGTCCTCATACTGTGGAGGAGATGGCTGCATGGAAATGTGTCTCCTTCACTGAGCGAGCAGCCGACTGTCAGGGAGGAACTCTTCCGCTCAGTTGGCCCGTGTAAATCCAGCTTAAAGGGGTATTCCCATTTAAGACAATGAGGGCAATATTGCTAGGATATGGCCCCATTGTCTGATAAGTGTGGGACCCACAGCTACACCGCGAACGGAGCGAGGAATGTGGTGGCCATTGAAATGATTAGAAAAAAACAGCTCCAAGTAAGTCCATGCGTTTTGTGTGCATTTTCAGTGGTTTGTATTGAACCCATTTTTTTTTTAAAACCATCAGAAAGCCGCATCAAAAACTGCACAAAAAAAACGTGATTTTTTTTGCTCTGAAAAAAGACACGTGTATTCCACCCTTATTTTTTAAGCGTGTTGTGAACTGGCCCTTAGACTCTACCATCAATACTTTTGACATGTCACTATATGTGAAAAGTTTTGCAAAAAGGTGCGCCACTCAACCTGTCCATATGTTACATGGCTGGCCATTCGTCTGTCCTGCTTCCGCCAGCTTTAAAGGGGTTTTCCGACATTTTTATACTGATCGGCGATGTCCGCAACCGGGACCCCCACCAATCAGCTGTATGAGAAGGCAGAGGCGCTCCTGTGAATGGGGCTGAGTGCAATACCAAGCACATCCACTACAGAATGTATAGCGCTGTGCTTGGTGAGCTGTGAGAAGGCAATGGCACTGACAGGAGCACCAATGCCTTCTAAAACAGCTGATCGACGGGGATCCCGGGTGCCGATCAGATACTGGTGACCTATCCTGAGAATAGGTCATCAGTATAAAACTGTCAGAAAACCCTTCTAATCTAAAATGGGTCGTATCTGATGAGACAGCAGCTTTGATAGCTTTTAGTTGGTTTTAAGTATAGGGGGCTGAAAATGATAGGTGAGTACTGTACATTGAAGCGAATGGTAAAACACTGGAGAAAAGACTATGAAAAAATCTGGACTATCAGAGGACAGCAAAAAGAACTTTAGCAACCAAGGCCAGACAGCTGCTGCAAAGACATATGAGATACGTAGTCCAGAGGCACATGATAGATGCTGATGTATAAATCATGTCATATGGAAAGTTGTCTACAGCTTTAGGTGAAAAAGTTGCCCTCTTGTAGAGAAAACCCCCCCCCAAAAAAAAATATATATATATATATATATATTTGTTGCTGATTTTTTTTGTTCTTTTTCATAATACAGTACAAGACTTTCTTACAAGTTTTGTGAAGTCACAAGGTTAGTGCCACATTTCAAAACATCAAAGAGAAAGGTAGACAGCTAGAAACACTGTGTCACACACTGAGAGGAAGATGCATTATCTGATAATATGCTCCTTTAAGACAAAATAAGATAAGATTAGAGGGGACATTAGAAGCATGAAGTCACAAATAGGAAGACAATTATGCTCCATTTACAGCCTCGCAGAACAGCTTTATGGTATTGAACTCTATTCGGTATTGGCCATGACCAAACAAAGGTCATGAAGGGATCTGCTGGAGGGAAGCCCAGCGGGTAGTCACCAGAAAACAAAAATATGAGCCCGACTAAAACAATGCACAATAAGACTGGAATCCGGTTAATGAAAGCACTGAGATGTTCCCTAAAAAATGGCAGAAAAAAGAAAGGAACATTCTTAAAAAAAAAGTTGGTTGTTCGTAGCATTTTACAAAAATTTTCTATGGGACAAAGAAGAATCCATCCTTCTGATTTTTGTGATACAAGAAATGATTTTCCATGGGAAAGCCACATAGACCACAAGTACGAAGATTCTCTTTGACCCCAAAGATCTGTGGTATTCAAAGGTTTATTAGGCCCTTAAATTATCTCAAGTTTAGAAAACCCATTGTCTTATAGCTTAATAGCCAATCTTCTCTTCAGGATCCTCGTTTCTTAGCCATTGTTTAGAGTGGTTACAAACAGCATCTGTCTCTCTCTGTCTCTTTCTCTCTGTCTCTCTCTCGGTCTCTCTGTCTCTTTCTCTCTCTGTCTCTCTCTCTCTCTTTCTGTCTGTCTCTGTCTCTCTGGAGGACCTGTCCTGTCCTACATTACACAGACTACTATTGAGGTGAATGGACTCTGTGTAATGCTTCAGTCGGCCTGTGGTGGCGCTGCATGGAAATTGAACAGGTTTCCCCACAGGTTACAGCTGATCACTAGGGATCCCAGCAGAAGAAGAGTCTGCAATCAGGTCATTGCCAAGAGACCTTCTAACAAGGAGGGATTGTCCAAGCAGAGAACCGCTTTAAAGACCAGTCTATTTTGGATCTTTAAGAGCTATGGTTTTTTTACTTTTCTGCAATGGTAACATTTAGAGGTACTTATAGTTTATTGATTAAAATGTAATTATTTCTTTAGGAGGAATGAAAAAACATTACATAAACATATTATTCAGTTTGATAAAAAATAGCCGATTGTGCCAGAATGATGGTGAATAGTGATTGTGTGCGAAGCAGATCGATTAAGGAAACACGAGACCTTTGCCGACAAGAACCCAGGAACCAAACCACCGACTAAACGCTGTATCCAGTCTGGTTTGGAAACGGCATCAAACTGGCAGTAAACAAAGAAACCAGGGCCCCATTGATCAGGACGGCTGAAGTTGTGCATGAAATTCAGCAGCGGATTGCAGGTAGCCCCCAAAAATCAACTCGAAGACTGTCTCAGCAAGTTGGTGTATCAGGAACGACGTGTCAGCGAGTGGCGAAATCTCTGAACTTGAAACTGCACCGGATAAGGTGTGTGTGCAGGAACTGAGAGAGTCCGACAAAACTAAACACGGAAATGACTGGACTTGGTGCTGACGATGATTACCTGACAGACATTTTGGACCCATCGCTGGACTTTATGACAGACGAAGCTTGGTTTCGTTTATCAGATCATGTAAATTCCCAAAATACGAGCTACTGGTCCGATGAGAATCTCCATCTGACTCACGAAACACCACTTCACAGCAAGGAAGGAACATGAATAGTTCAATAAACTGTAAATACCGCAATTTACCTGGATGTCTGTGGACAGTTTTACAACCAACACCAGAAGAAAAAATGTCCAACAAGATGGAGAACACGCCGCACCTCACGGAGCTCACTGGACGGGTACATGAACTGTTTACAGAGGAGCGAACTGTGAGCGAGGGGTTATGGCCGCCACTAGAGATGAGCGAATCAAATCCCACAAAGTGGAATTCGATCCGAATTTCAGGATAAATTCGATTCGCCTTGAAGCCGAATTTCCTTGTGCTTCGGGTAAGTGAATTGATTTACCCTGAAATAGTATAAAAAACTAAAAAATTCTTTCTTACCTCCTCCATTTGGTCGTGATGGGTCGCCAGCCATCTTGATTGAATATCTCAGCCGAAATCCCGTGCGTGGTGACGTATGACGCGTGATGACGTAATCTCGCACCGCGTGAGATTTTGCGCCAGATCTTCAAGCAAGATGGCAGCGGCCAGCCGTCGCGAGCAAATAGACGCGGTAAGTTTGATTTAAATTATTTTTAAATGTTAATTTTATACTGTTTTTACACTCAGATGCTGAGATCATCTATGAACGCGGCATCTGCGGGGTACAATGACGGGGTGGGGGGTGGCGCTATCGCAGCTCCCTGTCATTGCACCCACTACTTCATGACAAAGTAATTCATCGATTCACGAAGCAAATTGTTTTTGTAAAATTTGGCGAATCAGCTGAATCACACTTTTGAAAAATTTGCTAGTTTCTAGCCGCCATGGTCCCCAGACTTGTCCACACGTGAACAGGAAGTATCCACGTCCCCTGGAGGAACTCAAGGAGATCTTCACAACCACCATCTGCAGCATCACAAGCCGCATCAGCGGACAGAATCCGACCTGCCTGAGCCGGGACCTGTGGGTTATTAAAAAGAGAACAATCCTCCTGCCCGTTCATCTTGTCATCACTGGAGGCGGTCACTTTTTCGTGGACCAACCTGTACCTTATTTTGATTCTTCCTAGTAAATGAACAATAGACGGTTTCCTTCTGGTTGCCGTGGTTACATCCAAGGACATGATAAGGAAGAGCTGAAAACCACAGATCACACATGATATCATGATCAGTAGGTCGGATCCATCAGTATGTTATATGTATTAGGGTAAGTCTGCACGTGACGGGTGTAGCAGGGCAGACATAGGAATGAATGAAAAAAGGTAAACCGTGACAAACCGAGTCAGGAGTATGGACTTTTGAACTATGTTTTCCCAATTATAGTCTATGGATACGTCAAGCCATACGTTTCTATCCGTTCTTTCTGCTTACAAACGCTAAACTAAACTAAAGCAGTTCTATCTATTTTGGGTAAGTATAATCACATATATCACTGAAAAAAGAAAATTGCCCTCTAAAATAAAATAAAGCTTTTAATTAGTGTACATTAAGATACTCCTATCTCTCAGATGCATTTCCTGAGGGTCGTGACTGGGTGAGCTCTTTGCACTCGTTCACATGGTGCAGTACTGCGTGTCTGCCATTGCTGCCTCAGCGCTGTGTAGCGGGGCGGTGGGACCTGACAGGGAGGCTTTGCTGCACAGTAGACAGGCGCTGTGTGGCTCCTGGGTCCCGCTCTGCCTGCTGGTGCGTGCCGGGCGCCGGTGGTCGCCACGCACGGCTGCGCCATTATAGGTAATAGTTTCACTTGCAGAGGCTTCCTATCGTGAAAGCGGGCTTATGCTCTTTGATCAAACTGTATACTAATGCCTCTTTTGCACAGCATACAATGTATTACAAATTGGGCGGATACGCCACGTAATCATGCTGAGACAGTCATTACATCAAAAGCATAGTGTTGAGGAGGTGCGATCCAGATTCACCTTTCAGTATATACATTAAGATACTCCCACATCAAAGAAACGTAAAAAAAAACACTTATATTAATATTTTTTCCACCTTCTTATGAATATGTTTATATATATATATGTATATATATACTTTTAGGGAAACCCCCCAACAATCCCTACCTACACTGAGTCTTATATAAATATTCTATATAAATAGGTTACTCATATACGACTATTTTATGTATATTTATACATAAATATTTTCTTTCCTTGATTATATATACTTATATTCAACCAACTATTGTTCATTGGCGAACCTCCTACTTTATAATTACTCTGACACTTATATATATTACTATTTATGAGCATCACGGACATTTGCATAAAAGGCTTTAACACAGAATATAAAATATAATTTATCATAAAATATTATACAATTTATTTTGTAACATATCGAGACACACAAAGCGCTCATTTATTTCTGAATATATATATATATAGTTGTGATTCCTTTTTACATACCGTATATATGATTCTCACTCTATGTATCCTAGTGCTAAGTCTGTCAATTCTGGTAGATCTGACATATATATTATCTATATTTTATTCATGATTGGCATTTTTTATTATTTATCTTTATTATTCTTACATGTAATATTAGATTATGTATGCATGTATTTATTCTTATGGTCATACCTTATGTATTATCTATTTATTCATCTACTAAGGATCAAATGTACAACAGAACCCCGGGACATCTTTGTGCAGAAATTGACATATACATTAGTGGCACTCTTCTCCCCCCTCAATAACGGCGACATGGGACTCTGATTGCCGTTACTGTGCGCTCCATCCGTTTTACTTGCGTTCCACTGCGAGTGCGACCAGAAGTACCTCTCTTCCGGTCCCGCTCGGCTCCTCCGCAGCTACCACCTTTTCCCTCCAACCTGGGGGCCGGTACTAGATTGGATGATCAGTAATCCCTATTGCCAGGACCAGGCCAGCCACTACTATTACCATTACTATAATATTAAAAGATTTTAATATGCAGATGGAAGCTGGATAACATAATAGAAACTATTTAATAAGTGCGCTAATAAAAACAATGAGTGAGGACATAAACAGTATTGTGACGTCCATATAGCAAATAAACGGCGTAAATCCAGAGTCCAGATGACGCTGCCTAAAACACTAGCATGGGCAACTTGAGGAGTACCCAAAATACTGCCAAATAACCGGTAGTACAGCGATGGAGTCTTAATTCACACAGCTGGTAGTAATATAGAAGTGGTAAACCGAAGAGATGGTACTTTAGTGTAATGGTCAGGGCAGTCACTCAAATCACAGGCCGGTACTCACTCACATCACAAGCCGGTACCGGTGCCCGCGTTGTACATATAATTTATTCCCAGTTGCCACTTGCATTAGACTCTTGTGGCTCTCACAAATCCTCTGCCTTACCTCCTGTCTCGATGCTGCGTTGAAGCGTGACCGCTGTGTTGTGCCTCCGAGTCCTGACACCCGCGGCGTCCCACGTGGTGTCGGGTTGTAGCGCGGCGTCCCACGTGACCCTGGAGGAAGCGGAACGTTCGTCAGTCGAGGAGGTGGCGCAGGTCCTAGTGCTTCAAGCTGTCCAGGACACTGATTGTAAGAAAAGAAGGAGACGTCTCAATTGGCCGATGCCGAGTCTCTCAAGTGTATGAAATGTTGCACACTGTAGTTCATAGACCAAACACGTTTCGGGGGTCAGACCCCTTCCTCAGTGGTTAAGGATAGTGTGCATTGTGGGCTTTTTATACTCTGCATGCATATAGGAGACAACAAAAAACTGGACCAGAATTCTTATAGTAGCGATTAGAAGTTCCTAGCCATAAAACCAAGGTGACTCCCATTCTCCTTTATATGTGCAAAACTAGGTACATCGGATCTAAGATTCAAAGAACCACAGAAATTTGCCATAATGAGAAATAATAGATAATTACAAAATAGATAAAAACATTAGCATACACCATTGTGCCATCACAATTTAATAAAATGTATTATATTAAAAACCAATATCAAAAAAGGATTATATAAATTGGGATTAAAATCTGGAGAATATATTATTATAAAAACTGTCAAGAAAGGGAGCACATGTGTGAAGAGATGGAGATGGTAAGTGGAAGAAGGCCCGCAGGGAGAGGAGATCAGAGTGTCGATATAACGACCAGACTCTGATGTCCCGTCCCCGTCGGGCCGTCCCCCATCCTCACAGGAAAGAGAAAATTTCCATTTCTGCATTTAAACCTCTGGGTAGCATGGTGTTAAACTCAAAAATTTGTCTTGATTCTTGCCGGGACCTGTGAGAAATATGATTCCCACCCCTCCAAGGGGTTCTCACCCTCTCAATAGCTGCATATACCAAACATGAAGGATCACAATTGTGGACCATTTTGAAATGTTTAGAGTGAACCCGTTTTTGAAATTTGCTATATGCTCAGACACTCTCTTCTTGAGTGTTCGCTTGGTCCTCCCAATATATTGCTTCCTACACGGGCACTCCAAGACGTATATTATATCTGTGGAGTTGCACCTGAGGCATTCCCGGATTGTTACACTAAAGGAGTTGGTGGTTGAGAATATAGATTCCCTTTTTCTAGAAAATAATGTGATCCTGCAATTTATGCAGCGGCCACATCTAAAGAATCCTTTCAGGGACAGCCAATTGCCACCTACTCTAGTTCTATTCATCTTTACTGTGGGGGCTACTTTTCCAGCTAAATTGGCAGCTTTTGTATACGCCCAACTATCTTGTCCATTAGGAGATGACTCCAGTGCCTATTTATGATTCGTTCTACCGTTCGATATTGTGAATTAAACGGCGGAACGATCCTAGGGGTATCGTCCAAAACTGGGGATATCTTCTCAGAAAATAACCCACTTCTATTGATCTCTCTTACTTTCGTCAAGGAGTTCTCAATTATGTTGGATGGATAGTCTTTCAAGAAATTAAAGGCTAAAGGGGGTTCTGAATTATTTTTTTTTTTTAAATAAAGTTGTATAGTCCTGAAATTTAAACATTTGTACAGGGTGGCCCATGAAAAAGTAGCCCACCTCCAATATCTCCATATCAAACTGCCTAATGGTAACTCAGTCTTAGTTGTCCATATTCACCATGTCGTAGTTTTATTCCGGCCGCCTCTCGGCATGTTTGTCGTGCTGCAGCCGGACCTCCTGCCTGCCCCCATTATAGTCAGTGGGGCCGGAGCGGACTCCCGGCGGCATGGTGCACTAGCGGCAGCACCGATCCAGGAGGCTGTTCACCCGCCGGAACAGCCTGCCGGAGAAAGATGCCGCTTGTGTGAAACTAGCCTAAAGAAAGCGCAAGAGACCTTTGCCGACAAGTACCCAGGAATAATTAGCCATATTGTAGATCTGCAGGAAGAATCTATCCACTGTGCTAAGCCCTCGAAGCCAGAGAACACTGATGACACCACACTTCGTTTTAGCTTTCAAGCATTTATAAGGCTCCCTTCCCTAGAAAAGCCACCTGTACTACGAATGAGACCCTCCAGGGCTCGCACGTTCTTAAATTCATCAGACTCCAAATGGGATTCAGAAGAAGCGGCTGGTAACGCGT
>JAKVIS010004476.1:0-13966 GCA_033119425.1 Bufotes viridis
ATCCATTATCCCTGGATGATGATGGCCCATTGTGACATGTGCAGTTTTCTATCCATTATCCATGGATATTGATGGTCCATTGTGACACGCACAGTGTTTTATCCATTATCCCTGGATGATGATGGCCGATTGTGACATGCGCAGTGTTCTATCCATTATCTTTGGATGATGATGGCCCATTGTGACATGTGCTGTGTTCTATCCATTATCCATGGATGATGATGGCCCATTGTGACATGCACAATGCTCTATCCATTATCCCTGGATGATGATGGCCCATTATAACATGTGCAGTGTTCTATCCATTATCCATGGATGATGATGGCCCATTGTGACATGTGCAGTGTTCTATCCATTATACTTGTATGCTGATGGCCAATTGTGACATGTGCAGTGTTCTATCCATTATCCCTGAATGATGATGGCCCATTGTGACATGCACCATGTTCTATCCATTATCCCTGGATGATGATGGCCCATTGTGACATGCACCATGTTCTCTCCATTATCCCTGGATGATGATGGCCCATTGTGACATGTGCAGTGTTCTATCCATTATCCATGGATGATGATGGCCCATTGTGACACGCACAGTGTTTTATCCCTTATCCCTGGATGATGAAGTCCCATTGTGACATGTGCAGTGTTCTATCCATTATCCATGGATGATGATGGCCCATTGTGACATGCACCATGTTCAATCTATTATCCCTGGATGATGATGGCTCATTGTGACATATGCAGTGTTCTATCCATTATCCATGGATGATGATGGCCCATTGTGACAGGAACAGTGTTCTATCCCTTATCCCTGGATGATGATGGCCCATTGTGACATGCACCATGTTCTATCCATTATCCATGGATGATGATGGCCCATTGTGACATGTGCAGTGTTCTATCCATTATCCATGGATGATGAAGGCCCATTGTGACACGCACAGTGTTCTATCCCTTATCCCTGGATGATGATGGCCCATTGTGACATTCGCAGTGTTCTATCCATTATCCTTGGATGATGATGGCCCATTGTGACACGCACAGTGTTCTATCCATTATCCCTGGATGATGATGACCCAGTATGACATGCACCATGTTCTATCCCTTATCCTTAGATGATGATGGCCCATTGTGACATGTGCAGTGTTCTATCCATTATCCATGGATGATGATGGCCCATTGTGACACGCACAGTGTTCTATCCCTTATCCCTGGATGATGATGGCCAATTGTGACATGCACCATGTTCTATCCATTATCCCTGGATGATGATCGCACATTGTGACATGCACCATGTTCTCTCCATTATCTCTGGATGTTGATGGCCCATTCTATCCATTATCCCTGGATGATGATGGCCCATTGTGACATGTGCAGTGTTCTATCCATTATCCCTGGATGATGATGGCCCATTGTGACATGTGCAGTTTTCTATCCATTATCCATGGATATTGATGGTCCATTGTGACACGCACAGTGTTTTATCCATTATCCCTGGATGATGATGGCCCATTGTGACATGCGCAGTGTTCTATCCATTATCCTTGGATGATGATGGCCCATTGTGACATGTGCTGTGTTCTATCCATTATCCATGGATGATGATGGCCCATTGTGACATGCACCATGCTCTATCCATTATCCCTGGATGATGATGGCCCATTATAACATGTGCAGTGTTCTATCCATTATCCATGGATGATGATGGCCCATTGTGACACGCACAGTGTTCTATCCCTTATCCCTGGGTGATGATGGCCCATTGTGACATGCGCAGTGTTCTATCCATTATCCCTGGATGATGATGGCCCATTGTGACATGCACCATGTTCTCTCCATTATCCCTGGATGATGATGGCCCATTGTGACATGTGCAGTGTTCTATCCATTATCCATGGATGATGATGGCCCATTGTGACATGCGCAGTGTTCTATCCATTATCCCTGGATGATGATGGCCCATTGTGACATGTGCAGTGTTCTATCCATTATCCATGGATGATGATGGCCCATTGTGACACGCACAGTGTTCTATCCATTATCCCTGGATGATGATGGCCCATTGCGACATGCGCAGTGTTCTATCCATTATCCCTGGATGATGATGGCCCATTGTGACATGCACCAGTGTTCTATCCATTATCCCTGGATGATGATGGCCCATTGTGACATGTGCAGTGTTCTATCCATTATCCATGGATGATGATGGCCCATTGTGACACGCACAGTGTTCTATCCCTTATCCCTGGATGATGATGGCCCATTGTGACATGCGCAGTGTTCTATCCATTATCCTTGGATGATGATGGCCCATTGTGACATGTGCAGTGTTCTATCCATTATCCATGGATGATGATGACCCATTGTGACACGCACAGTGTTCTATCCCTTATCCCTGGATGATGATGGCCAATTGTGACATGCACCATGTTCTATCCATTATCTCTGGATGATGATGGCCCATTGTGACATGCACCATGTTCTCTCCATTATCTCTGGATGATAATGGCCAATTGTGACATGCACCATGTTCTCTCCATTATCTCTGGATGTTGATGGCCCATTGTGACATGTGCAGTGTTCTATCTATTATCCCTGGATGATGATGGCCCATTGTGACATGCACCATGTTCTATCCATTATCCCTGGATGATGATGGCCCATTGTGACACGCACCATGTTCTATCCATTATCCCTGGATGATGATGGCCCATTGTGACATGTGCAGTGTTCTATCCATTATCCCTGGATGATGATGGCCCATTGTGACATGTGCAGTGTTCTATCCATTATCCATGGATGATGATGGTCCATTGTGACACGCACAGTGTTTTATCCATTATCCCTGGATGATGATGGCCCATTGTGACATGCGCAGTGTTCTATCCATTATCCTTGAATGATGATGACCCATGGTGACATGTGCAGTGTTCTATCCATTATCCATGGATGATGATGGCCCATTGTGACATGCGCCATGCTCTATACATTATCCCTGGATGATGATGGCCCGTTGTAACATGTGCAGTGTTCTATCCATTATCCATGGATGATGATGGCCCTTTGTGACACGCACAGTGTTCTATCCCTTATCCCTGGGTGATGATGGCCCATTGTGACATGCGTAGTGTTCTATCCATTATCCCTGGATGATGATGGCCCATTGTGACATGCACCATGTTCTCTCTATTATCCCTGGATGATGATGGCCCATTGTGACATGTGCAGTGTTCTATCCATTATCCCTGGATGATGATGGCCCATTGTGACATGTGCAGTGTTCTATCCATTATCCATGGATGATGATGGCCCATTGTGACATGCAGCAGTGTTCAATCCATTATCCCTGGATGATGATGGCCCATTGTGACATGTGCAGTGTTCTATCCATTATCCATGGATGATGATGGCCCATTGTGACACGCACAGTGTTCTATCCCTTATCCCTGGATGATGATGGCCCATTGTGACATGCGCCAGTGTTCTATCCATTATCCTTGGATGATGATGGCCCATTGTGACATGTGCAGTGTTCTATCCATTATCCATGGATGATGATGGCCCATTGTGACATGTGCAGTGTTCTATCCATTATCCATGGATGATGATGGCCCATTGTGACATGCACCATGTTCTATCCATTATCCCTGGATGATGATGGCCCATTGTGACATGTGCATTGTTCTATCCATTATCCATGGATGACGATGGCCCATTGTGACACGCACAGTGTTCAATCCCTTATCCCTGGATGATGATGGCCTATTGTGACATGCACCATGTTCTATCCATTATCCCTGGATGATGATGGCCCATTGTGACATGCACCATGTTCTCTCCATTATCCCTGGATGTTGATGGCCCATTGTGACATGTGCAGTGTTCCATCCATTATCCATGGATGATGATGGCCCATTGTGACGCTGCACAGTGTTCTATCCATTATCCCTGGATGATGATGGCCAATTGTGACATGCACCTTGTTCTATCCATTATCCCTGGATGTTGATGGCCCATTCTATCCATTATCCCTGGATGATGATGGCCCATTGTGACATGTGCAGTGTTCTATCCATTATCCCTGGATGATGATGGCCCATTGTGACATGTGCAGTGTTCTATCCAATATCCATGGATGATGATGGTCCATTGTGACACGCACAGTGTTTTATCCATTATCCCTGGATGATGATGGCCCATTGTGACATGCACCATGCTCTATCCATTATCCATGGATGATGATAGCCCATTGTGACACGCACAGTGTTCTATCCCTTATCCCTGGGTGATGATGGCCCATTGTGACATGAGCAGTGTTCTATCCATTATCCCTGGATGATGATGGCCCATTGTGACATGCACCATGTTCTCTCCATTACCCCTGGATGATGATGGCCCATTGTGACATGTGCAGTGTTCTACCCTTTATCCCTGGATGATGATAGCCCATTGTGTCATGTGCAGTGTTCTATCCATTATCCATGGATGATGATGGCCCATTGTGACATGCACAATGTTCAATCTATTATACCTGGATGATGATGGCCCATTGTGACATGTGCAGTGTTCTATTCATTATCCATGGATGATGATGGCCCATTGTGACACGCACAGTGTTCTATCCCTTATCCCTGGGTGATGATGGCCCATTGTGACATGCATTGTGTTCTATCCATTATCCCTGGATGATGATGGCCCATTGTGACATGTGCAGTGTTCTATCCATTATCCCTGGATGATGATGGCCCATTGTGACATGTGTAGTGTTCTATCCATTATCCATGGATGATGATGGCCCATTGTGACATGCACCATGTTCAATCTATTATCCCTGGATGATGATGGCCCATTGTGACATGTGCAGTGTTCTATCCATTATCCATGGATGATGATGGCCCATTGTGACACGCACAGTGTTCTATCCCTTATCCCTGGATGATGATGGCCCATTGTGACACGCACAGTGTTCTATCCCTTATCCCTGGATGATGATGGCCCATTGTGACATGCGCAGTGTTCTATCCATTATCCTTGGATGATGATGGCCCATTGTGACATGTGCAGTGTTCTATCCATTATCCTTGGATGATGATGGCCCATTGTGACACGCACAGTGTTCTATCTCTTATCCCTGGATGATGATGGCCAATTGTGACATGCACCATGTTCTATCCATTATCTCTGGATGATTATGGACCATTGTGACATGCATCATGTTCTCTCCATTATCCCTGGATGATGATGGCCCATTGTCACATGCATCATGTTCTCTCCATTATCCCTGGATGTTGATGGCCCATTCTATCCATTATCCCTGGATGATGATGGCCCATTGTGACATGTGCAGTGTTCTATCCATTATCCCTGGATGATGATGGCCCATTGTGACATGTGCAGTGTTCTATCCATTATCCATGGATGATGATGGTCAATTGTGACACGCACAGTGTTTTATCCATTATCCCTGGATGATGATGGCCCATTGTGACATGCGCAGTGTTCTATCCATTATCCTTGGATGATGATGGCCCATTGTGACATGTGCAGTGTTCTATCCATTATCCATGGATGATGATGGCCCATTGTGACATGCACCATGCTCTATCCATTATCTCTGGATGACGATGGCCCATTGTAACATGTGCAGTGTTCTATCCCTTATCCCTGGGTGATGATGGCCCATTGTGACATGCGCAGTGTTCTATCCATTATCCCTGGATGATGATGGCCCATTGTGACATGCACCATGTTCTCTCCATTATCCCTGGATGATGATGGCCCATTGTGACATGTGCAGTGTTCTATCCATTATCCCTGGATGATGATAGCCCATTGTGACATGTGCAGTGTTCTATCCATTATCCATGGATGATGATGGCCCATTGTGACACGTACAGTGTTCTATCCATTATCCATGGATGATGATGGCCCATTGTGACATGTGCAGTGTTCTATCCATTATCCATGGATGATGATGGCCCATTGTGAAACGCACAATGTTCTATCATTTATCCCTGGGTGATGATGGCCCATTGTGACATGCGTAGTGTTCTATCCATTATCCATGGATGATGATGGCCCATTGTGACATGCACCATGTTCTCTCCATTATCCCTGGATGATGATGGCCCATTGTGACATGTGCAGTGTTCTATCCATTATCCCTGGATGATGATGGCCCATTGTGACATGTGTAGTGTTCTATCCATTATCCATGGATGATGATGGCCCATTGTGACATGCACCATGTTCAAACTATTATCCCTGGATGATGATGGCCCATTTTTACATGTGCATTGTTCTATCCATTATACATGGATGACGATGGCCCATTGTGACATGTGCAGTGTTCCATCCATTATCCATGGATGATGATGGCCCATTGTGACGCGCACAGTGTTCTATCCCTTATCCCTGGATGATGATGGCCAATTGTGACATGCACCTTGTTCTATCCATTATCCCTGGATGTTGATGGCCCATTCTATCCATTATCCCTGGATGATGATGGCCCATTGTGACATGTGCAGTGTTCTCTCCATTATCCCTGGATGATGATGGCCCATTGTGACATGTGCAGTGTTCTCTCCATTATCCCTGGATGATGATGGCCCATTGTGACATGTGAGTGTTCTATCCAATATCCATGGATTAAGATGGTCCATTGTGACACGCACAGTGTTTTATCCATTATCCCTGGATGATGATGGCCCATTGTGACATGCACCATGCTCTATCCATTATCCCTGGATGATGATGGCCCATTGTGACATGCACCATGCTCTATCCATTATCCATGGATGATGATAGCCCATTGTGACACGCACAGTGTTCTATCCCTTATCCCTGGGTGATGATGGCCCATTGTGACATGAGCAGTGTTCTATCCATTATCCCTGGATGATGATGGCCCATTGTGACATGCACCATGTTCTCTCCATTACCCCTGGATGATGATGGCCCATTGTGACATGTGCAGTGTTCTACCCATTATCCCTGGATGATGATAGCCCATTGTGTCATGTGCAGTGTTCTATCCATTATCCATGGATGATGATGGCCCATTGTGACATGCACAATGTTCAATCTATTATACCTGGAAGATGATGGCCCATTGTGACATGTGCAGTGTTCTATTCATTATCCATGGAAGATGATGGCCCATTGTGACACGCACAGTGTTCTATCCCTTATCCCTGGGTGATGATGGCCCATTGTGACATGCATTGTGTTCTATCCATTATCCCTGGATGATGATGGCCCATTGTGACATGTGTAGTGTTCTATCCATTATCCATGGATGATGATGGCCCATTGTGACACGCACAGTGTTCTATAACTTATCCCTGGATGATGATGGCCCATTGTAACATGTGCAGTGTTCTATCCCTTATCCCTGGGTGAAGATGGCCCATTGTGACATGTGTAGTGTTCTATCCATTATCTCTGGATGATGATGGCCCATTGTGACATGCACCATGTTCAATCTATTATCCCTGGATGATGATGGCCCATTGTGACATGTGCAGTGTTCTATCCATTATCCATGGATGATGATGGCCCATTGTGACACGCACAGTGTTCAATCCATTATCCCTGGATGATGATGGCCAATTGTGACATGCACCATGTTCTATCCATTATCTCTGGATGATGATGGCCCATGGTGACATGCACCATGTTCTATCCATTATCCATGGATGATGATTGGCCATTGTGACATGTGCAGTGTTCTATCCAATATCCTTGGATGATGATGGCCCATTGTGACATGTGCAGTGTTCTATCCATTATCCATGGATGATGATGGCCCATTGTGACACGCACAGTGTTCTATCCCTTATCCCTGGATGATGATGGCCCATTGTTACATGCACCATGTTCTATCCATTATCCTGGATGATGATGGCCCATTGTGACATGCACCATGTTCTATCCATTATCCCTGGATGATGATGACCCAGTATGACATGCTCCATGTTCTATCCATTATCCCTGGATGATGATGACCCAGTATGACATGCACCGTGTTCTATCCATTATCCCTGGATAATAAAGGCCCAGTATGACATGCACAGTGTTCTATCCATTATCACTGGATGATGATGGCACAGTATGACATGCACCATGTTCTATCCATTATCACTGGATGATGATGGCCCAGTATGACATGCACAGTGTTCTATCCATTATCACTGGATGATGATGGCCCAATATGACATGCACAGTGTTCTATCCATTATCACTGGATGATGATGGCCCAGTATGACATGCACCATGTTCTATCCATTATCACTGGATGATGGTGACCCAGTATGACATGCACCGTGTTCTATACATTATTACTGGATGATGATGGCCCATTGTGACATGCACCATGTTCTATTCATTATCCCTAGATGATGCTGGATCATTGTGACATGCACCATGTTCTATCCATTATCCCTGGATGATGATGGCCCATTGTGACATGTGCAGTGTTCTATCCATTATCCATGGATGATGATGGCCCATTGTGACATGTGCAGTGTTCTATCCATTATACTTGGATGCTGATTGCCAATTGTGACATGTGCAGTGTTCTATCCATTATCCCTGAATGATGATGGCCCATTGTGACATGCACCATGTTCTATCCATTATCCCTGGATGATGATGGCCCATTGTGACATGCACCATGTTCTCTCCATTATCCCTGGATGATGATGGCCCATTGTGACATTTGCAGTGTTCAATCCATTATCCGTGGATGATGAAGTCCCATTGTGACATGTGCAGTGTTCTATCCATTATCCATGGATGATGATGGCCCATTGTGACATGCACCATGTTCAATCTATTATCCCTGGATGATGATGGCTCATTGTGACATATGCAGTGTTCTATCCATTATCCATGGATGATGATGGCCCATTGTGACAGGAACAGTGTTCTATCCCTTATCCCTGGATGATGATGGCCCATTGTGACATGCACCATGTTCTATCCATTATCCATGGATGATGATGGCCCATTGTGACATGTGCAGTGTTCTATCCATTATCCATGGATGATGAAGGCCCATTGTGACACGCACAGTGTTCTATCCCTTATCCCTGGATGATGATGGCCCATTGTGACATTCGCAGTGTTCTATCCATTATCCTTGGATGATGATGGCCCATTGTGACACGCACAGTGTTCTATCCATTATCCCTGGATGATGATGACCCAGTATGACATGCACCATGTTCTATCCCTTATCCTTAGATGATGATGGCCCATTGTGACATGTGCAGTGTTCTATCCATTATCCATGGATGATGATGGCCCATTGTGACACGCACAGTGTTCTATCCCTTATCCCTGGATGATGATGGCCAATTGTGACATGCACCATGTTCTATCCATTATCCCTGGATGATGATCGCACATTGTGACATGCACCATGTTCTATCCATTATCCCTGGATGATGATGGCCCATTGTGACATGTGCAGTGTTCTATCCATTATCCCTGGATGATGATGGCCCATTGTGACATGTGCAGTTTTCTATCCATTATCCATGGATATTGATGGTCCATTGTGACACGCACAGTGTTTTATCCATTATCCCTGGATGATGATGGCCAATTGTGACATGCGCAGTGTTCTATCCATTATCCTTGGATGATGATGGCCCATTGTGACATGTGCTGTGTTCTATCCATTATCCATGGATGATGATGGCCCATTGTGACATGCAAAATGCTCTATCCATTATCCCTGGATGATGATGGCCCATTATAACATGTGCAGTGTTCTATCCATTATCCATGGATGATGATGGCCCATTTTGACACGCACAGTGTTCTATCCCTTATCCCTGGGTGATGATGGCCCATTGTGACATGCGCAGTGTTCTATCCATTATCCCTGGATGATGATGGCCCATTGTGACATGCACCATGTTCTCTCCATTATCCCTGGATGATGATGGCCCATTGTGACATGTGCAGTGTTCTATCCATTATCCATGGATGATGATGGCCCATTGTGACATGTGCAGTGTTCTATCCATTATCCATGGATGATGATGGCCCATTGTGACATGCACCATGTTCAATCTATTATCCCTGGATGATGATGGCCCATTGTGACATGTGCAGTGTTCTATCCATTATCCATGGATGATGATGGCCCATTGTGACACGCACAGTGTTCTATCCCTTATCCCTGGATGATGATGGCCCATTGTAACATGAGCAGTGTTCTATCCATTATCCTTGGATGATGATGGCCCATTGTGACACGCACAGTGTTCTATCCATTATCCCTGGATGATGATGACCCAGTATGACATGCACCATGTTATATCCCTTATCCTCCGATGATGATGGCCCATTGTGACATGTGCAGTGTTCTATCCATTATCCATGGATGATGATGGCCCATTGTGACACGCACAGTGTTCTATCCCTTATCCCTGGATGATGATGGCCCATTGTGACATGCGCAGTGTTCTATCCATTATCCTTGGATGATGATGGCCCATTGTGACACGCACAGTGTTCTATCCATTATCCCTGGATGATGATGACCCAGTATGACATGCACCATGTTCTATCCCTTATCCTTAGATGATGATGGCCCATTGTGACATGTGCAGTGTTCTATCCATTATCCTTGGATGATGATGGCCCATTGTGACACGCACAGTGTTCTATCCCTTATCCTGGATGATGATGGCCAATTGTGACAAGCACCATGTTCTATCCATTATCCCTGGATGATGATCGCACATTGTGACATGCACCATGTTCTCTCCATTATGTCTGGATGTTGATGGCCATTTCTATCCCTTATCCTTAGATGATGATGGCCCATTGTGACATGTGCAGTGTTCTATCCATTATCCATGGATGATGATGGCCCATTGTGACACGCACAGTGTTCTATCCCTTATCCCTGGGTGATGATGGCCCATTGTGACATGCACCATGTTCTATCCATTATCCCTGGATGATGATCGCACATTGTGACATGCACCATGTTCTCTCCATTATCTCTGGATGTTGATGGCCCATTCTATCCATTATCCCTGGATGATGATGGACCATTGTGACATGTGCAGTGTTCTATCCATTATCCCTGGATGATGATGGCCCATTGTGACATGTGCAGTTTTCTATCCATTATCCATGGATATTGATGGTCCATTGTGACACGCACAGTGTTTTATCCATTATCCCTGGATGATGATGGCCCATTGTGACATGCGCAGTGTTCTATCCATTATCCTTGGATGATGATGGCCCATTGTGACATGTGCTGTGTTCTATCCATTATCCATGGATGATGATGGCCCATTGTGACATGCACCATGCTCTATCCATTATCCCTGGATGATGATGGCCCATTATAACATGTGCAGTGTTCTATCCATTATCCATGGATGATGATGGCCCATTGTGACACGCACAGTGTTCTATCCCTTATCCCTGGGTGATGATGGCCCATTGTGACATGCGCAGTGTTCTATCCATTATCCCTGGATGATGATGGCCCATTGTGACATGCACCATGTTCTCTCCATTATCCCTGGATGATGATGGCCCATTGTGACATGTGCAGTGTTCTATCCATTATCCCTGGATGATGATGGCCCATTGTGACATGTGCAGTGTTCTATCCATTATCCATGGATGATGATGGCCCATTGTGACATGCACCATGTTCAATCTATTATCCCTGGATGATGATGGCCCATTGTGACATGTGCAGTGTTCTATCCATTATCCATGGATGATGATGGCCCATTGTGACATGCACAGTGTTCTATCCCTTATCCCTGGATGATGATGGCACATTGTGACATGCGCCATGTTCTATCCATTATTCCTGGATGATGATGGCCAATTGTGACAAGCACCATGTTCTATCCATTATCCCTGGATGATGATGGCCCATTGTGACATGCGCAGTGTTCTATCCATTATCCTTGGATGATGATGGCCCATTGTGACATGTGCAGTGTTCTATCCATTATCCATGGATGATGATGGCCCATTGTGACACGCACAGTGTTCTATCCCTTATCCCTGGATGATGATGGCCAATTGTGACATGCACCATGTTCTATCCATTATCTCTGGATGATGATGGCCCATTTTGACATGCACCATGTTCTATCCATTATCCCTGGATGATGATGGCCCATTGTGACATGCACCATGTTCTCTCCATTATCCCTGGATGTTGATGGCCCATTCTATCCATTATCCCTGGATGATGATGGCCCATTGTGACGTGCAGTGTTTTATCCATTATCCCTGGATGATGATGGCCCATTGTGATATGTGCAGTGTTCTATCCATTATCCTTGGATGATGATGGCCCATTGTGACATGTGCAGTGTTCTATTCATTATCCATGGATGATGATGGCCCATTGTGACATGCACCATGCTCTATCCATTATCCCTGGATGATGATGGCCCATTGTAACAAGTGCAGTGTTCTATCCATTATCCATGGATGATGATGGCCCATTGTGACATGCGCAGTGTTCTATCCATTATCCCTGGATGATGATGGCCCATTGTGACATGCACCATGTTCTCTCCATTATCCCTGGATGATGATGGCCCATTGTGACATGTGCAGTGTTCTATCCATTATCCCTGGATGATGATGGCCCATTGTGACATGTGCAGTGTTCTATCCATTATCCATGGATGATGATGGCCCATTGTGACATGCGCAGTGTTCTATCCATTATCCATGGATGATGATGGCCCATTGTGACACGCACAGTGTTCTATCCCTTATCCCTGGGTGATGATGGCCCATTGTGACATGCGTAGTGTTCTATAAATTATCCCTGGATGATGATGGCCCATTGTGACATGCACCATGTTCTCTCCATTATCCCTGGATGATGATGGCCCATTGTGACATGTGCAGTGTTCTATCCATTATCCCTGGATGTTGATGGCCCATTCTATCCATTATCTCTGGATGATGGTGGCCCATTGTGACATGTGCAGTGTTCTATCCATTATCCCTGGATGATGATGGCCCATTGTGACATATGCAGTGTTCTATCCATTATCCATGGATGATGATGGTCCATTGTGACATGCGCAGTGTTCTATCCATTATCCTTGGATGATGATGGCCCATTGTGACATGTGCTGTGTTCTATCCATTATCCATGGATGATGATGCCCCATTGTGACATGCACAGTGTTCTATCCATTATCCATGGATGATGATGGCCCATTGTGACATGTGCAGTGTTCTATCCATTATCCATGGATGATGATGGCCCATTGTGACACGCACAGTGTTCTATCCCTTATCCCTGGATGATGATGGCCAACTGTGACATGCACCATATTCTATCCATTATCTCTGGATGATGATGGCCCATTGTGACATGCACCATGTTCTGTCCATTATACCTGGATGATGATGGCCCATTGTGACATGCACCATGTTCTCTCCATTATCCATGGATGTTGATGGCCCATTCTATCCATTATCCCTGGATGATGATGGCCCATTGTGACATGTGCAGTGTTCTATCCATTATCCCTGGATGATGATGGCCCATTGTAACATGTGCAGTGTTCTATCCATTATCCATGGATGATGATGGCCCATTGTGACATGCGCAGTGTTCTATCCCTTATCCCTGGGTGATGATGGCCCATTGTGACATGCACCATGTTCTCTCCATTATCCCTGGATGATGATGGCCCATTGTGACATGCACAGTGTTTTATCCATTATTCTTGGATGATGATGGCCCATTATGACACGCACAGTGTCCCAACCATTATCCCTGGATGATGATAGACCATTGTGACATGTGCAGTGTTCTATCCATTACCATGGATGATGATGGCCAATTGTGACACGCACAGTGTTCTATCCCTTATGCCTGGATGATGATGGCCCATTGTGACATGCACAGTGTTCTATCCATTATCCTTGGATGATG
>JAKVIS010004477.1:0-13952 GCA_033119425.1 Bufotes viridis
GCCTACTATTTCGGGTGTCACCAACACCAGATTGATTAAATTGGCCTTTTGGAACCAAAATGACAACACTGGACACTATAATGCCTTTTTCTGGTATTAATTACAAGAGGACTGCTGCAAATTGGACACCAGAATTTTTTAAATGCTACTTATGTTAAATGAATTCCCACAGTGGGAGAACTATTTCCTTTTAACAGGAGTAACAACGTGCGGCCTACTATTTCGGGTGTCACCAACACCAGATTGATTAAATTGGCCTTTTGGAACCAAAATGACAACACTGGACACTATAATGCCTTTTTCTGGTATTAATTGCAAGAAGACTGCTGCAAATTGGACACCAGAATTTTTTAAATGCTACTTATGTTAAATGAATTCCCACAGTGGGAGAACTATTTCCTTTTAAAGGAGTAACAACGTGCGGCCTACTATTTCGGGTGTCACCAACACCAGATTGATTAAATTGGCCTTTTGGAACCAAAATGACAACACTGGACACTATAATGCCTTTTTCTGGTATTAATTACAAGAAGACTGCTGCAAATTGGACACCAGAATTTTTTAAATGCTACTTATGTTAAATGAATTCCCACAGTGGGAGAACTATTTCCTTTTAAAGGAGTTACAACGTGCGGCCTACTATTTCGGGTGTCACCAACACCAGATTGATTAAATTGGCCTTTTTGGAACCAAAATGACAACACTGGACACTATAATGCCTTTTTCTGGTATTAATTACAAGAAGACTGCTGCAAATTGGACACCAGAATTTTTTAAATGCTACTTATGTTAAATGAATTCCCACAGTGGGAGAACTATTTCCTTTTAAAGGAGTAACAACGTGCGGCCTACTATTTCGGGTGTCACCAACACCAGATTGATTAAATTGGCCTTTTGGAACCAAAATGACAACACTGGACACTATAATGCCTTTTTCTGGTATTAATTACAAGAGGACTGCTGCAAATTGGACACCAGAATTTTTAAATGCTACTTATGTTAAATGAATTCCCACAGTGGGAGAACTATTTCCTTTTTACAGGAGTAACAACGTGCGGCCTACTATTTCGGGTGTCACCAACACCAGATTGATTAAATTGGCCTTTTTTGAACCAAAATGACAACACTGGACACTATAATGCCTTTTTCTGGTATTAATTACAAGAAGACTGCTGCAAATTGGACACCAGAATTTTTTAAATGCTACTTATGTTAAATGAATTCCCACAGTGGGAGAACTATTTCCTTTTTACAGGAGTAACAACGTGCGGCGTACTATTTCGGGTGTCACCAACACCAGATTGATTACATTTGCATGAATTGGACACCAGAATTTTTTAAATGCTACTTATGTTAAATGAATTCCCACAGTGGGAGAACTATTTCCTTTTTACCGGAGTAACAACGTGCGGCGTACTATTTCGGGTGTCACCAACACCAGATTGATTAAATTAGCCCTTTTGGAACCAAAATGACAACACTGGACACTATAATGCCTTTTTCTGGTATTAATTACAAGAAGACTGCTGCAAATTGGACACCAGAATTTTTTAAATGCTACTTATGTTAAATGAATTCCCACAGTGGGAGAACTATTTCCTTTTCAAAGGAGTAACAACGTGCGGCCTACTATTTCGGGTGTCATCAACACCAGATTGATTAAATTGGCCTTTTTGGAACCAAAATGACAACACTGGAAACTATAATGCCTTTTTCTGGTATTAATTGCAAGAAGACTGCTGCAAATTGGACACCAGAATTTTTTAAATGCTACTTATGTTAAATGAATTCCCACAGTGGGAGAACTATTTCCTTTTCAAAGGAGTAACAACGTGCGGCCTACTATTTCGGGTGTCACCAACACCAGATTGATTAAATTGGCCTTTTTGAACCAAAATGACAACACTGGACACTATAATGCCTTTTTCTGGTATTAATTACAAGAAGACTGCTGCAAATTGGACACCAGAATTTTTAAATGCTACTTATGTTAAATGAATTCCCACAGTGGGAGAACTATTTCCTTTTCAAAGGAGTAACAACGTGCGGCCTACTATTTCGGGTGTCACCAACACCAGATTGATTAAATTGGCCTTTTGGAACCAAAATGACAACACTGGACACTATAATGCCTTTTTCTGGTATTAATTACAAGAAGACTGCTGCAAATTGGACACCAGAATTTTTTAAATGCTACTTATGTTAAATGAATTCCCACAGTGGGAGAACTATTTCCTTTTAAAGGAGTAACAACGTCACGGCCTACTATTTCGGGTGTCACCAACACCAGATTGATTAAATTGGCCTTTATGAACCAAAATGACAACACTGGACACTATAATGCCTTTTTCTGGTATTAATTACAAGAAGACTGCTGCAAATTGGACACCAGAATTTTTTAAATGCTACTTATGTTAAATGAATTCCCACAGTGGGAGAACTATTTCCTTTTCAAAGGAGTAACAACGTGCGGCCTACTATTTCGGGTGTCACCAACACCAGATTGATTAAATTGGCCTTTTGGAACCAAAATGACAACACTGGACACTATAATGCCTTTTTCTGGTATTAATTACAAGAGGACTGCTGCAAATTGGACACCAGAATTTTTAAATGCTACTTATGTTAAATGACTTCCCACAGTGGGAGAACTATTTCCTTTTACAGGAGTAACAACGTGCGGCGTACTATTTCGGGTGTCACCAACACCAGATTGATTAAATTGGCCTTTTTGGAACCAAAATGACAACACTGGACACTATAATGCCTTTTTCTGGAATTAATTACAAGAAGACTGCTGCAAATTGGACACCAGAATTTTTTAAATGCTACTTATGTTAAATGAATTCCCACAGTGGGAGAACTATTTCCTTTTACAGGAGTAACAACGTGCGGCGTACTATTTCGGGTGTCACCAACACCAGATTGATTAAATTGGCCTTTTGGAACCAAAATGACAACACTGGACACTATAATGCCTTTTTCTGGTATTAATTACAAGAAGACTGCTGCAAATTGGACACCAGAATTTTTAAATGCTACTTATGTTAAATGAATTCCCACAGTGGGAGAACTATTTCCTTTTACAGGAGTAACAACGTGCGGTGTACTATTTCGGGTGTCACCAACACCAGATTGATTAAATTGGCCTTTTGGAAACAAAATGACAACACTGGACACTATAATGCCATTTTCTGGTATTAATTACAAGAAGACTGCTGCAAATTGGACACCAGAATTTTTAAATGCTACTTATGTTAAATGAATTCCCACAGTGGGAGAACTATTTCCTTTTACAGGAGTAACAACGTGCGCGTACTATTTCGGGTGTCACCAACACCAGATTGATTAAATTGGCCTTTTTGGAACCAAAATGACAACACTGGACACTATAATGCCCTTTTCTGGTATTAATTACAAGAAGACTGCTGCAAATTGGACACCAGAATTTTCTAAATGCTACTTATGTTAAATGAATTCCCACAGTGGGAGAACTATTTCCTTTTACAGGAGTAACAACGTGCGGCCTACTATTTCGGGTGTCACCAACACCAGATTGATTAAATTGGCCTTTTTGAAACCAAAATGACAACACTGGACACTATAATGCCTTTTTCTGGTATTAATTACAAGAAGACTGCTGCAAATTGGACACCAGAATTTTTTAAATGCTACTTATGTTAAATGAATTCCCACAGTGGGAGAACTATTTCCTTTTTACAGGAGTAACAACGTGCGGCGTACTATTTCGGGTGTCACCAACACCAGATTGATTAACTTGGCCTTTTTGGAACCAAAATGACAACACTGGACACTATAATGCCTTTTTCTGGTATTAATTACAAGAGGACTGCTGCAAATTGGACACCAGAATTTTTTAAATGCTACTTATGTTAAATGACTTCCCACAGTGGGAGAACTATTTCCTTTTTACAGGAGTAACAACGTGCGGCGTACTATTTCGGGTGTCACCAACACCAGATTGATTAAATTGGCCTTTTTGGAACCAAAATGACAACACTGGACACCATAATGCCTTTTTCTGGTATTAATTACAAGAGGACTGCTGCAAATTGGACACCAGAATTTTTTAAATGCTACTTATGTTAAATGACTTCCCACAGTGGGAGAACTATTTCCTTTTTACAGGAGTAACAACGTGCGGCGTACTATTTCGGGTGTCACCAACACCAGATTGATTAAATTGGCCTTTTTGGAACCAAAATGACAACACTGGACACTATAATGCCTTTTTCTGGTATTAATTACAAGAAGACTGCTGGTATTTCAGAACACCGGAATTTTTAAAATGCTCGTTTTGGTACATAAATTGCCCACACTGGGAGAATTATTGCCTAAATCTTTTTACAGTATTATTTACTGAAGGAGTGCTTCTACTGGTCTAACACCAGAATTTTGTTTGTTATAGGGAAAGATTTTTTAAATTTATATTTCTGGCAAAAAAAATAAAAAATTAATTTCTGGCTGACAGTATTGGACCTGGCTGTAGTGACACTGGCTAGCCTAGCTGGAACAGCACATTCATGGGATTTGCTATCCAAGTGGGTTACTTTCAGTTTCACCACTGATATATTTTATATTGGCAGTTAGTAGGGGTGACACAAGCACAGCCAAACCCCTGATGTAGTATATCTATGAAAAAATCGACTATTACATGAGATTAATGGACGCTGTGGCAGCTTTTGCTGTAGCACCACAAGTCCCAAAATGGCCGCCGTCTATCAGCCCAGTTACATGTGCCAGAAAATGGTCTGCCCAGCCAGAAAAAAAATTGACTTTGACTGAGCAGCTGAATCGCTGTTTTTCTCTGTCACAGGAGTAGATTTTTCAATTCTTTGGAGCTTTTCTTTGGACTCTGTGGCAGCTTGAGCTGGCGCACCACAGGTCCCAAAATGGCCGCCGCCGGTCAGCCCAGTTACATATGCCGGTAAAAATCGATCTGGCCAGTGTAAAAAAAAATAAACTTTCAGTGAACAGCTCAGCTGAGTTGTTTTGATTCACTGGTGTAGATCTTTCACTTCTTCTCAGGTTTTTTTCCTCGATTATTCCCTGCCTATCTCGCCCTCACAGCAGCTGCATCTATCCCTGTTCTTTTCACATCGGGAGTGAGCACGTCCCGACGTGCGCACAAGCTTATAAAGAGGCTGAGTCACATGCTGCACTTGGCAAATCACAGCCTTGCCAATAGTAGGCATGGCTGCGATGGCATCTTAGGGCAAGTAGTATGATGCATGTTGATTGGCTGCTTTGCAGCCTTTCAAAATGCGCCACAAAAAATGACGAACTACAAAACCGAACCCGAATTTTTATGAAAATGTTCGGGTTAGGGTCGTGTCACGAACACCCCAAAATTCTGTATGGACCGGAACTATTCTCGAAATGTGCGCTCAACAACACAACACTAGTGCTATTCATATCCCACTCTTAAGTTCTAATTAGTGTTGAGCGAACAGTTCGAGAATAGTTCGGGTTCGTACCGAATTTTGGGGTGTCTGGGACCCGGACCCGAACCCGGACATTTTCAAAAAAGTTCGGGTTCGGGTTCGGTGTTCGGTGCACAGCAGCCAATCAGCTAGCGTTTTACTTCTTGCCCTAAGAGCCCATCACAGCCATGCCTACTAATGGCATGGCTGTGATTGGCCAAGTGCTGCATGTGACCCAGCCTCTATTTAAGCTGGAGTCACGTAGCGCCGCATGTCACACTGCTCTGATTAGTGTAGGGAGAGGACGCAGCTTCTGTCAGGGCGAGATTAGGCAGGTTAAAGTCAGCAACAGCACCTAATGAACGGATCAATTTACAGCTGAGAATCATTGAACTTCTGCTAGTTACTTGCTCGCTGGTTTTTAGGCTGCACAGAGCGTTTTTCTGTCACTTATTTTCTGGGTTGATCGGCGGCCATTTTGTGACTTGTGGTGCGCCAGAAGAAGCTGCCACCAAGTCCATCAATCCATCAATACTAGTTTTTTTTTTGCTATATCCTACATCAGGGGCTTGGCTGTGCTAATTGTCACCCCTAGAAACTCAGGAAAGAAATTTCTATATTTTATTAAGGGGTTAAATACAATTGCCCAAATACCAATCCCCTAAATCTGGTGTTCCAGCTTTGGTTAGACAAGTATAATACTGTCTGCTGTCTGGCAAAGGATAGATTATTTTCTGGGGTTAAATTCAATTGCCAAAATAGCAATACCATAAATCAGTGGTTTCAGCTGTGGCTGGCAAAATAGAATAGTGTCCGAGGTAACGCACACACGTACAGACGCACGTACACGATTCTTGAATATTTGTATTATCGCGATAATAAAACTAACAGTGTAAAGTTGACTGTATTGCTCTAAGTTATATTCAGCATCGAATGTAACTTCAATTACAGCACACCAATACTAAAACTGACTAAGAGACAGCTTTAAGTTCTATTCGAACGCGATTGCAACTTTGGAACTTAAAGTGGTGTACGATTTTAAAAGTTGAGTACTAAAAGTTGGAATCGCAATGCGATTCTTATGTATTTAGCTTAATCGCATTGCGATTACAACTTTGAGCTACCGATCACCATGGAACGCTCCTCCAGTAGAATGTACTGTCGGATGTGAGAATTAAGTTGAAATCGCAATGCGATTATTATATATCTGCTTAATCGCATTGCCGTTTCAACTTAGCATTGCTAAATAATTCCATCCATATTCGTTAACTTACTGACTCAGTAAGTTAACGATATGGATGGAATTATTTAGCAATGCTAAGTTGAAATCGCAATGCGATTAAGCAAATATATAAGAATCGCATTGCGATTTCAACTTAATTCTCAGATCCGACAGTACATTCTACTGGAGGAGGCGTTCCCATGGTGATCGTTAGCTCAAAGTTGTAATCGCAATGCGTTTATTGCGGTATATTATCCCTCTGGGTGTCTTTTACAGCCTTTTTAGTGCCCAAAAGTTCGGGTCCCCATTGACTTCTATGGGGTTCGGGTTCGGGATGAAGTTCGGGTTCAGTTCGGATCACGAACCCGGACATTTTCCGGAAGTTCGGCCGAACCTCTCGAACCCGAACATCCAGGTGTTCGCTCATCTCTAGTTCTAATCGCATTCGATTTTAACTTATGCTTTTTTTTTGACAGGCATTGCATTCTATTTGATGCCTGGCAAAAAAAAAATAAATGCGATTAGAACTTAATAGTGGGATACGAATAGCACTGCGTGCTAGAACAGCACGCACACGATTATTCAAATTTTGTATTATTGCGATACAAAACCAAACAGTAAAGTTAAAATCGAATGCAATTAGAACGTGTATTGTGATGCGATTTATTTGAGTTCTAATAATCGCATTGCGATTTCAACTTAATTCTCAGATCCGACAGTACATTCTACTGGAGGAGGCGTTCCCATGGTGATCGGTAGCTCAAAGTTGTAATCGCAATGCGATTTCAGCTTTAAGCCTGTACTATTCTGCTATATAGTACTTTCAAAATGCGCCGAGAGAACATGCCGAACTCCGAACTCGAACCCGAACTTTTTTGAAAATGTCCGGGTTCGGGTCCGTGTCACGGACACCCCAAAGTTCGGTACGAACCCGAACTATTCTCGAACTGTTCGCTGAACACTACTCGCGATATTCGGTGTGATTTCTACTTGTCGCTTAGGTTACGCGTTCCTCAAACGGGGATATACTCTTCTATGTTGTGAATTGTATTTGTCTTACAGCATGGCCATGCTTAGACTGTATAGAGTTCTTTCTTGGTGGGCGATCCAAACCAGACGCGTTTCAGGATATCTCCGATCCCTTCCTCAGTGGTATCGCCAATATTGCTCTGCCTCCATTTTTATAGCTGCCAGGGTTTCATCAAACGTGTGGTACTGGATTTTTAAGACCCGTATTGGATTATTGGGTCAATTGAATTTGCCACAAAACCATCTCCTGATTTATCTACATATCAGTCCCATAAATAACGAATTAAACATCCAATTCTTAGTGGTCTGGTTACATATCTTATGATCAAGAAGTACCCAATGTTGGACATCTAAATTTCTGATAAGAAATCCTTCCAAAACGCAGATGCGTTTTCAATGCGATTTCTATGCGTTTTTATTATATTTGTGCGTTTTTTCGGCACTGCACTCCTTATGTGTATCTCTAATCTGTCAATGAAGCTTTTGGATCTAATGCATTGCATACTCAAAATGGATACAAATATTCCATTATGGAGAGTACACTGCAAGTCTACAGTTGCTCTCCATAGCGGTATATACAATATATACAGAAACTTCACTATTTCGAGTTTGGTAATTCGACATTTATTATCTATTACTACCTTCTGCATAATGCATACATAGAATTCACTATTGATCGTTGTGTGACAAAATAACTTGATAGAAGTAATTGGGCTTAGTGTCCATGGTCAAGACGGTGTCACAGTGTCGAAAAAACTTCCAAACTGCGACACCGAAATCGACAAATGGGCACACAGCCTATAGGAAACCAAACAGTTCTGCCTCAGAATTTAGACCCACTGGTAATAGTGTTCCAAATTCGTAGATCCTCCGTGATTCAATTCTCGACATCTGTTTGATATAATTACCACCCCGCCAATGGCGGTCTACCTTCTCCAGTGCCACAAAAATTAGATTAGATGGATCTTTGTTGTGTACTTCATTATAATGTTTTGAAAGACAGTGTTTCTCATAGCCTTTTCTAATATTGGCTATATGTTCAGACAATCGAGTCCGCAGTAGACGTTTCGTTCTACCCACATACTGTTTTCTACATGGGCATTGGATAAGGTAGATCACGCCAGATGTATTGCAGGTTAGACAGTCCTTGATTTCCCAAATGTGGTCATTCTGGGTGGAAGCAACCATGTTAGTTTTCCGTGGTGTGTTGCTAAGTCTGCACGCCACACACTTGCCACATTTGTGAAATCCTTTCAATTTCAGCCAAGAGCCCAATAGACTGTTCTTTGGTTTGAGATTGTGTGTTCTAATAGAGGGGGCTACCTTTAATCCCAAATTTGGTGCTTTTGTGAATGTAATCAATGGGTTAGTAGGTAGAAGATGGCCTTTCAGTTTGTCACTCAATATGTGGTGCCAATGTGTGTTTATGATTCTCTGAATGTCTTTATAATTGTCATTGAATGGAAGGATCAACCTCGTTTTAATATTCTTTTGTGCATCTAAGTCTGCTTTCGTTTCTTTCTCCAGAAAAAACTTTTTTCTATCCTGTTTTCTTATTTTCTCCAATGCCCTATCAATTATAGTTTCAGAATAGTCCTTCTGTAGAAACTGATCTTTTAGTCCTATGGCCTCTGATTCAAAATCTAGATCTTGTGTACAATTCCTTTTAATCCTCCGGAATTGTCCAGTCGGGATATTGAGTAACCAATTTGGTAGATGGCAGCTATTAAATTGTATACAGCTGTTCCTCATGGCTGGTTTAAAATAGGTCTTACAATTGTATCTGTTCCCTTGTCTAGTGATCAACAGGTCTAAAAATTCTGTGTCATCCTTGATGTTGGGAGTAAATTTCAAATTCAGTTGATTGTGATTAATCTCCTTTAGGAAACTATCCAACTCATTTCTACCCTGTTTCCAAATAAAAATGATATCATCAATATACCGCTGCCAGAGGACCAGACTCGCCCCCAGTCTTGGAGTGATAAATTGCGACTCCCACTCAGCCAGAAATAGGTTCGCATAACTAGGGGCGAATCTGGTCCCCATGGCAGTACCGCAATTCTGTAAATAAAAATCGCCATCAAAGTAGAAGTAGTTATGGTTTAGAATATAGTTGATCCCCTCCACTATAAAGTCCACATGGGAATCACTCAGTCTTCCTTCTCTAGTTAATTGCTTCCTAATAGCTGTGGTACCCTGTTGGTGGTCAATAACTGTGTAGAGGGACTGGATATCCAATGTGCCCATAATCCATTCGGGTTCCACTTCCAGTGTTTCCAAGGTTTTAATAATCTGTGTGGTGTCTTTGATATACGAATTGGTCATTTTGACCAGTGGTTGCAATTGTGTGTCTATGTATTTGGACAAATTAGAGGTGATCGACCCTATGCCAGAGACAATTGGTCGACCAGGTGGTTTTTTCATACATTTATGTACCTTGGGCAAGCAATAGAAGACGGGTAGTCTTCTCTGTGTACCCAGAATGAATTCATATTCTTGCTGGGACATTAATGTTGATTCCAGTCCCCTTTCACAGTATAATTTGAGTTCTTGATCGAACCTCACCACAGGGTTACCCTTTAATTTTGTGTAAGTTTCACTCCCAGTCAATTGTCTTAGACACTCCTGATTGTAATCTACAGTATCCAAAATTACAACCGCCCCTCCTTTATCGGCTGGGCAGATTGTGATCGCTTCATTCCTTTGTAACTGTTTCAAGGCACTTCTCTCTTCTCTAGTTAGGTTATCCCTATTTCTAGTTCTTATTTTCAATCTCCTGATGTCCTTCTCTATATTTTTCTCAAAAGCCGCCATTTCTTTACTTATCTCTGTTCTAGGGAACCATGTGGACTTATTTTTCAATGTAGTGTATCCTATCTCTTCTGGCTTTATCATATTAGTCTCTCGGGAGTTTTTCAAAGCATATTTCTTCAGACAAATGTTCCTCATAAATTTTTGTAAACCAACATATGTGGAGAATCTGTCTAATTTTTCAGTAGGGGCAAATTTTAGACCTTTATTTAACAATAGTGTGATTTAGTCAGTGTGACTGAGCTCAAATTAATAACCACATCTGTGTCCTTTTTTAGTATCTCATGTGCTGTTTTCTTCTTCCTTTTGCTTCTTCTATTCTCCATAATGGAATATTTGTATCCATTTTGAGTATGCAATGTATTAGATCCAAAAGCTTCATTGACAGATTAGAGATACACATAAGGAGTGCAGTGCCGAAAAAACGCACAAATATAATAAAAACGCATACAAATCGCATTGAAAACGCATGTGCGTTTTGGAAGGATTTCTTATCAGAAATTTAGATGTCCAACATTGGGTACTTCTTGATCATAAGATATGTAACCAGACCACTAAGAATTGGATGTTTAATTCATTATTAATGGGACTGATATGTAGATAAATCAGGAGATGGTTTTGTGGCAAATTCAATTGACCCAATAATCCAATACGGGTCTAAAAAATCCAGTACCACACGTTTGATGAAACCCTGGCAGCTATAAAAATGGAGGCAGAGCAATATTGGCGATACCACTGAGGAAGGGATCGGAGATATCCTGAAACACGTCTGGTTTGGATCGCCCACCAAGAAAGAACTCCATACAGTCTAAGCATGGCCATGCTGTAAGACAAATACAATTCGCAACATAGACGAGTATATCCCCGTTTGAGGAACGCGTAACCTAAGCGACAAGGAGAAATCACGCCGAATATCGCAAGACCTCAGGGGAACTTGCCGAGTAAGCACGGCGGAAGACGCTATCTCCGCTTGACACGTGTGGCGTCTTTACTTACCTCTTGATTCATCTAATAGAGGTAAGAGGAAATAACTACATCAATTACTTTGACTTATATGCCAAAGGACTGGGGATTGAGAACCCTATATGGACCATAACATCATTTAGTTCTCAAAGCGTGTGTCACATGCCAGTGCAGTGAATAACCATCAATTGAATCAGTATAATTCTGGATGAACAATACAGGAGAGACTCTGACATTGAGGCTACAGTCAAACAACCACGGTTTTAGGCTTATACAGTACCAAATCAGAGCCCATTATATCCGATTGGAGATCCATCATAATCATATCTTATATTGCTATGATCGCAATGAATGTATGATGTTTTTATCTAATCTTTTATCCTTTTTTATTGATTCGTTGTATGTATGCTAGCTTTTACTTAATGTACAAGATATATTAGATTATTGTAATAAATGCTTATGACTTTCACTTACCAGATGGAGTGCTCGCCAATCATTTAATCACAACCCTTTGTATATTAGGTATCACAGCTGACAATGTATATCAGTGTTAAAACCAAGCCATAAAGAGGAAAGAACTGCCCGTAGAGCTCAGAGGCATGATTGTGTGGAGGCACAGATCTGGAAAATAGTATAACATTTTTTGCTGCATTGAAAGCTCCCAAGAGCATTGTAGCCTTAATGTTTTTAAATGGGAGAAATTTGGAACAACCTGAACTGTTTCTAGAGCTGGCCGCCCAGCCAAACTACAGTAAGTAATCAGGGAAGAAGAGCTTTGGTAAGAAAGGTGACCAAAAACCCAATTGTTGGCTGAGCTCCAAACATACAGTAAGCAAATGGAAGAAACTTTCAGAAGATCAAACTTCACTGCAGCACTCCACTAATCTGGGCTTTATGGCAGAGTGTCCAAAAAGAAGCCTCTCCTCAGTAAAAGACACATAAAAGCCCAGTTTTAGTTTGCAAAAAAGCAACTAAAGGACTCAAAGACTGTGAGAAACAAGATTCTCTGGTCTGATGAAACCTGGATGGAACTTTTTTACTTCACTTCTAAGTATAATGTCCGAAATAATCCAGACACTGCTAAGCATTTTTTCAGCTGTTGGGATAGGGCGGCTTTTCAGGGTTGAGGAAAAGCTGAATGTAGCAAATTACAGAGATATTCTTATTGAAAATTTGACCTAAAGTGCTCTGGACCTCAGACTGGGCTGGTGGTTTACCTTCTTACAAGACAATGACTATAAGTACACAGACAACACAGGAGTGGCTTAGGAAAGCTCTGTGAGTGTCCTTGAGTGGGTCTGACAGAGCCCTGATTTGAACCCAGTTGAACATCTCTGGAGAGACTTGAAAATGGTTGTCCACATATGGACCCCTATATCTCAAAAATACAGATGGCACAAAGTTCCATTAAAATAAATAGTTTATTGATAACATTATTAAAAACATACACTACAATTCATTATGCATGGGAAACCATTCATAAAAGCGCCATAACACATCCTGCAAATAAGTTGTAACCAGGGTACATACGCCCAGTATAACTTCTCCACGATAGTCTTATCTATGTCCTAACTTAAATAGTCCTCCTACTTTCTATAGTACAGCCCTTACACATTAGTATGAGATAGTTCACAGGTATGGCACCATCGGGCATCAACATACATAGACTGCTGTATCCTTATCTTCAATAAATGAACCTGGCTGACCCATATAGCATTAAGAAGTAGATCGAGATTACATACCCTTAAAAGTTCTCCTGTGCAGGAATGGCGCCCCCTCTACGCGCGTTTCGCGTGTTTGCTTCGACAGGAGGAGATGGTGCCATACCTGTGAACTATCTCATACTAATGTGTAAGGGCTGTACTATAGAAAGTAGGAGGACTATTTAAGTTAGGACATAGATAAGACTATCGTGGAGAAGTTATACTGGGCGTATGTACCCTGGTTACAACTTATTTGCAGGATGTGTTATGGCGCTTTTATGAATGGTTTCCCATGCATAATGAATTGTAGTGTATGTTTTTAATAATGTTATCAATAAACTATTTATTTTATTGGAACTTTGTGCCATCCGTATTTTTGAGATATAGATGTTTGATTGTAGGATAGCGTTCCTTTATATGCTGATCTAAACTAGTAGGATTGAATAATAGCTCTGTGTTTTATTCACAGATTTAATAGATCGTGTTATGGATTTAGGGGCTAGAGAGATGACCTGGCGGTCTAGAGCCCTGGATATATTTAGAGGGGAAACCAGTTCTGTTTTTAATGAGGCCACACTACAAAAGAAGGAACAAATGAAGCTGTATAAAACAATGTGTCATAAGAAGGTGAAAATCTGGTGGAATAAAGTGACACTGGAAAACTACAAACTGAAGAATATCATACCGAGGGGTCTGAGGATCCAAAAATTTCCCAGCTTTGGCTTGGAAGATGATGAACTTAGGGATAAATGGGAAACAGTATCCAGTAAATGCTCAATG
>JAKVIS010004478.1:0-14147 GCA_033119425.1 Bufotes viridis
CACTGAGGCTGAACATTTTATTCTAAGACTTTAAGACACTATGAATTTTTTATTTATTTTTTTTGAAAAATCTGTAATACCATATACAAGCCACGGGCATGAGAAGCACTTTTCTAGAAGAAAGTAAACATATTTAAGTAATTTCAGTCAATGTTTTCAACCCCTTTGTACAACAGGAGCGTTACCTTTCTCTCTTGGGCCTAGGTCTAAAAAAAATGCAAGGGTATTCCAATAAGAACAAATTATCCGCTGTCTGCTGGATAGGGGATAACTGTTAGACTAGCAGGGATTTGACCGCTGGGACCCCACCAATCATGAGAAGGGGGGTTCTGTGTCCCTCATATGAAAGGAGCAGCAGCAGTCAAGCATGTGCATTGACACTTTATCTCTGCTGGAGATAGCCAATGGATAAGGGATAACTTGTAACTGGAAAACCAGCCTTATTTTTAGGATTGGTCTTATAACTGGATATAATTAAATATTTTCAAATAGCCGCTGAGTGATTCAATAAAATGTATCTGTAACATGCCCCCTGAGGTGTAATAGGGAGAGAGCTGCAGCAAAACGGACACAATCCTGAGAAAGAACATGCCTCCTGAGCTGTGATAGGGAGAGAACTGCAGCAAATGGACATGCCTCCTGAGCTGTGATAGGGAGAGAACTGCAGCAAATGGACATGCCTCCTGAGAAAGGACGTGCCTCCTGAGCTCTGATACGGAGAGAACTGCAGCAAATGTACATGCCTCCTGAGCTGTGATAGGGAGAGAACTGCAGCAAATGGACATGCCTCCTGAGAAAGGACGTGCCTCCTGAGCTGCCAGCTTGAAATAAATCTAGCAGAGCAGATCTGAATACTTTTGTAATTGCATGTAATTAAAAATGTTGTATAGCCACCTGCTGTCTGTTCCTTATTATTCTGTCCACCTCACTGAGGTGGTCACACAAGCTCAGTTTAAATCATTAACTCATGTACTATATGATGATTTTCATTTTTTTTTTTAACATGGGATAGCCCCTTTAAGCCATTGTACTTGGATTAACATTGCTCACTGGAGCCCTATACTCCTTGGCATACCCCCTGACTGCTGAGGATCTCGGGCTCAGAATCCCTCAAATCATATGTTGATGACCTTCCTAAGGTAAGGCCTAAGTAATAGCCTCAAATTTTCCAAAATTTAACCCTGTTAAATGCTGTATGAGACTATGAGAATTGTATGCATTGTCTGTGCCATGAGGTCTTCTGTGCTTGTTTTCAACGTGAAAGGAGTTAACGATAAATTTTAATTGGGGTTCTTTGGCGTAGGACATGTTCTCCAGGGGTTCTGTAAAGGTAAGATGGTTGGAAATCACTGAACTATAGCAATATAGTCAATGCAGTGAAACTGTACCTGTCGCCAATCCTTAATTCATTCATACAGTCTGTGTCTCATAAGAAAGCGAGAAGGCCATTGCCTCGGTTCAGCAGGCTTTGTATTTATCGGTATGAATCTGTAGGGATTGTGTTTAGAGAACAGTATTAGAGAAGCTTGGTGAGATTTATTGATTTCACCTCAATGGCTAATCCCAGAACTGTGATTTTCTAAGGTCCAGTAAAAAATAGCCAAAGCGTACGCCTGGTGCCAGTAATATTATAATGCACATTCACAAAGGACCTTACTGGTTCATAAAGATGAGTGAGAGGAAATCTCCTAATAACACGGACCCGTCACCAGCCCTATTAATTGATTATACTTTATGAGCTTTATGTGTAAGGCACTACATACAAAGCAGTTCTCCTATGGGGGGGCAGTTCTGTGGAGCACATTGCTTGCTCCCAGGGAGTCATTGATTTCCACAGTAGAATCATGTAATCATACAAGTACTACTTCCTTGATTTCTGCCAAGAGGCAGAATTTTTTTCTTATAAAGTATCTGATTGAGCTTTTATTAAATGGGTTATCTTATCTCATGAATAATGTAAAAAATAGTACATGAGACATATAGTACCTGACACGGATCCAGAGATCTCCTCTCTATTGCTCCAATTGGTCTGCTAGATTTATTTTAAGCTGGCAGCTCACGGGGTGTGTCCTTTCTGCATTAGCTTGTGGCAGTTAAAGGATGGAGCTGAGCATGACCAACAGCAGGTGGTGCTATACATATATGTTTTATTGAATATTTCAGTGGCGGAGACTGGACAGGATGTGGGAGCAGCAAACTTAACGTGACTGTCCACCTATTAACACCATTTTAGGTTTAAAATTCTCAGCTGAGTATTTTCTTACTATATCTACATAGTGGTTAGAGCTCTGTTTTTTCTGATACAGACATTTAAAGGGCATCTGTCAGCAATTTTGTCCCTATGACACTGGCTGACCTGTTACATGTGCTTCCTGGCAACTGAAGGCATCTGTGTTGGTCCTATGTACATATGTGCCTGCATTGCTGCAACAGGGGCATTTGTGTTACTCCTAGAGGCTTTGCTGTTTCCATAACTGCCATGCCGTTTGCACTTTGATTGACAGGTCCAGGCAGGCGTGACCACATTTACACTGCCTGGCCCTGTAAATCAAACTGCAAAAGGTGTGGCAGTTGCAGAAAGAGCAAAGCCTGTAGGAGTATTGTCCTCGTTGCAGTAATGCAGGCACATATGAATACGGGACCAGCACAGATGCCTTCGGCTGCCCATGTAACAGGTCAGCCAGTTTCATAGGTACAAATCTGCTGACAAATGCCCTTTAAATTCCCTGAAAAGCAATATAGTCTAAAATTCTGCATACATTTTTTTATAATTAGAAAATTACTGTACAATCTGTAGACATAAGCTCCTAGTGGTGGCTTCAGTGATGATTTTATAATTTAAAGAAAAGTGACAAATAGAACATCACCAGTGGCATATAGACAATGGAGGCAGACCACACAGTTCATAAGGGGCCTGACATGGCCAAACAGCCCAGCCCACTTTCCAACACTGTAAGGAGTTCCTGCTTTTTTCTATGAAGTCGAGTCTCCGTTCAGTTCAGTTTATGTTGAAGTTAACGCAGTCTGTTTTCTCTGTCTGTGCTTCACTCAAATTCCCAGCCTGCCTGCCTTTTGTGTGTGTCACACCACTACCCTGCCTGCACTCTTTCCTGTGTCTACGTTAACTGTGCTCTGCCTGGATCTCTAAAATCAGCATTCAAGCCTTGGTGCCTGTTCAGACTAAACCAGTGGTTTTCCTTAGTTTTCGGTGTGTTTTCTATATCCAAAGCTCCCAGTGCTTGCATCGGAGTCCCATACTCCAGTGGGTCAGCTGCCAGCTACACCAAGACTATCCCAGGAGGTAGCAGTCTGGTTACTAACCTGCAGTTAAGGCCAGATCCCTGTAAATGGTAAATACCGGGGAAACACCAGAATAGGTTTAGCCCTATGCCAAACTGGTTAGTTGGCACAGTGGGTTCACACGCCTCAAAAAAGAGAGGCTAAAGAAGCGGGAACAAGAGGAAAAAAGTAATATTGGGTTTGCCATGTTTTTGGGTGGTGAAAGGTCCTTTTTAATTTGGTGATTATTGAGAAGATCTTGAACTCTGTATCAGGAAACTAGAGCTCCGACAGGTATAAAGAAATAGCATGAAATTAATAAGCACAGAATGTTTCACCTAATTAGATTTTAAAAATAAAACAGAATGGTGGACGCTTCCAAAAAGAACAGGAATAGAGATGAGCGAATCGAATCCCATGAAGTGGAATTCGATCCGAATTTCAGGATAAATTTCATTCCTCGAATTTCCTCGTGCTTCGTGTTAGCAAATCGAAATAGTGTAAAAAATAAAAAAATTCATACTTACCTCCTCCATTTGTTCGCAACTGGCCACCAGCCGCCATCTTGATTGAAGATTTCGGACGAAATCCCAATCCCATGCGTGGTGACGTATGAGGTCAGAGATTTCTCGCCAGATCTTCAAGCAAGATGGCAGCGGCTGGCCCGTCGCGAGCAAATGGAGGCGGTAAGTTTGATTACATTTTTTCTTTAATGTTAATTTTGCACTGTTTTTACACTTAGATGCCGTAATCATGTATGAAACCGGCATCTGAGGGGTACAATGACGGGGGCGGCGCTATCGCTGCTCCCTGTCATTGTACTCACTACTTATGAAGTAATTAATCACAAATCAAATTTTTTTTGTAAAATTCGGCGAATCAGCCGAATCGAACTTTTCAATAATTTGCTCATCTCTAAACAGAAGCCTTCTTGATGAGGCTGTTGATAGGTCTAACTCCAATTTATACTGTTCAAAATGTCTGCTCTCCTATAATGCTCTTGTTACTATTACGGTAATTTTTTTATTTCTGGATCCCTGCATCTTATAGGGTTACCCTATAGCTAAACCTTGCTGTATATTAGCCCTCTCTCCGCTTCGTGTTTGGCTTTTTAATTGAATGTAAAGTTCTGAATTGTCCTTGATTCCTAATATTAGATGTTCAGACTTATTGATTTCCCATTCTCACACTGGACATGATTAAAGCCCAGATGAAGGTTGAGAAAACAAGGTTGTATTCGAGAGCAGCTCTATAACTTTACCTAGCTATGTGTCCGTATTAAGTGTGTCCTTCCATTACTATCTTCTTTCTATGTTAGCAGTAACCACACATATATATAGAATGTAAATGTTTTCACATAGGGAACAGAAGAATAAGTTCAGCGCAGGTCCACTCCTGCAGACTGCCCCCATTGAAGGTACGCCAATGACAAGCAGACACAAGTGGACATAGTGTAATCTGCAACCACTTTAATAGGAATATGTCACTTTGTTGGGGTCGAGTAATATGTCAGAATCAAGTCTATTAGAAGGTCTTCCGATACTCTACTGGACCACAGACACAGTCACCAGGAGATGCCATTTGTAGAGTTCTGTGGAGCCTATCATTAAACACTAGGGTCTATTTATCATCGCAAATAACCTATTAGCCTGTAATAAAAGGGGTTTTCCGAATGTTTAATACTGATGACCTATCCTCAGGATAGGTTATCTGTATCTAATTGGTGGAGGTCTGACTCCCAGCACCCTCTCCTGTCAGCCAAGGAGTGCACGATGAGTGCTGCAGGGAAGCCACCATAGCTTCCCTGCAGCTTAACAAGTACAGCGCTGTCCGCTGGAGTGCCGTCCTCTGGAGCATTGTGGCCTCTTCAAACAGCTGGCCGGTAAGGGGGCTGGGAGTCGGATCACCACCAATCACATACCGATCACTTATCCTGAAGATATGTCATCAGTATTGAACAATTGGACAACCCCTTTAATGATATGTCCTCACTGGTGAGGTGCCCATTACCACATATATCCCATACATCCAGAGCCAGCTATGAAGATTGACACAGGAACCATTACTGTATTTTCTGCTTTATAAGACGCACTTTTCCCCCCCAAAAGTGGGAGCATAATGTCAGTGTTCCTTATTTAGTAAATACTAATGAGACCTTCCAATATGAAAGCGCTAACTACTAGGCAGGAGGTGCGGATAGTTGTGACTGTAGGACTGTACTCACTGCTCCCTGGTCTTTCTCCGGGCAGCACCTGATATTGTATGCAATCAGGCTATAGTGCAGCGAGGGCCCGGAGAAGACCAGGGAGCGGTTAGTGCAAGAGAGAACACCGGATCTGCAGAGTTAATTTTTTATTTTATCCCTGATTCTAATCTGAGCTCTGATGGGGCTCTGACATGAGGGTCTGATCTGAGTTCTGACATGGGGTCTGAACAGATATGGCAGTCTGATCTGAGGTCTGACATGGGGGTCTGATCTAAGATCTGACATGGGGGTCTGATCGGATATAGGGGTCTGATCTGAGGTCTACCATGGGGGTCTGAACAGATATGGCTGTCTGATCTGAGGTCTGACATGGGGTCTGATTTAAGGTCTGACATGGGGGTCTGATGTGATATGGGGGTCTGATCAGAGCTCTGAAATTTGATATGGGGGACTGAATTGAGGGTTTGGTGAAGATTGGCGGTCTGTTCTAAGGTCTGATGAAAAATATTTTTTTCCCTATTTTCCTCCTCAAAAACCTATTATCAGATTCAGGTCTTATCATCAGGTGTGTCTTATAACATAGTAACATACAGTAGTTTGTAAGGCTGAAAAAATACATGTGTCCATCCAGTTCAGCCTGTTATCCTGCAATTTGATTCAGAAGTCAAAGGATTATAAAGTGAAAAATATGGTACTTAAAGGGGCATTCCCATCTTGGACATTGGGGGCATACTATGCGAGTCCCACCTCTGGAACCTGCACCTATACTTAGAATGGAGCCCTTAAAGTGCCAGGGGGCACCATGTGCAGCGCCCGGGTCCGCATGGGGCGACACGTGAGGCACAGTAGGCCAATGGTGGTAGTAGACGATTTACTCATGGTTAGCAGAGCCTCCCTGGGCCGGCGTACAGTGATGGGAAGGACAGCACCAGTTCCTTCGGGGTACTCTCTGTTTGTCCAGGGAATCCCGCCAGATGGTATTCGAAGTGCCCTGAGTGGAATGGGTTTTTGTTAAGGTGCCTTGGCGGCAGAGTCCCTGGTGTTCGTGACGCCAGCACCATTACGTGCAAAAGAAAAGTAATAAACTGAGTCCAGACCTTGTGTAAAGTTCAGTAGCAGCTTTACTTTGAATAAACGTCTCTCCAAACGGTTTACAGACCTTATCTTGGTTCCAGCAGGCGTTAGCATAAACTCTGGCAGGCAAACAAACTCTTCTACAGCTGTATATCTGTTGCTCTCTGACTCTGCTGTGCTGACAGGCTCAAAAGGAATCTTTACTTTCTGCTTTAGGCTGCAACTTCTCTCTCTGTAGTCTGATCAATACAGGAAAACTTTTTTCTGGCTGATGAGGCTCCAAGCTATGGCCTCCACATCCAGCAGAGCTGAAGATGCTCCTGCTGGGTTAGGCAGGACACGTCCAGGATGGACGTGGACCTGCTTCCTCCCTTGGCAGGGGGTAAACTAGAACTCACTCCTAACTAACTACTCTCCTCCTCTCCTTAGAGAGGGAGTTTAGAATGAAAGAAGGGTTACATTCTCTGTAAAAGTAGCACTGCCATGTTTGCTGCCACCTCTGGGGAACCAGGTACATTACATTTGAACATAGCAGTTACTAGAAATAGATATGCACATTGTATAGGACCTGAAATAAATATAGAAGTTGACATTAGGTTAACCATAGGAGACAGTAGCTGGGTGTGGAAGTGGTAATGGCACTCCGTGTCATTACACATGCATGCACAGCCACCCTGCATTCATTTCTATGGGACTGACGAAAATAGCCAAGCACTGACTTGGCTATTTCCGTAATCCACAAAAAAGTGAATGGAGCGGTGGCCGCTCTTGTGTGGTGTGCTTCCCTTTCATTTTAATTGGATTTCCAAAAATAGTCATGCCTGCCGCTCAGTTATTTGCGACAGTTTCATAGAAATGAATGTAGGACAGCCGCTCAGGCAGGGCGCACCCTGCGGCACTCTATGGACTCTGTTTTAAGTATATCAGACATTATCAGACTAAGTCTATCAGACATTGGGGGCATATCCTAGCGATATGCCCCTAATGTCCAAAATAGGAATACCCCTTTAACGTCTTCTTTGGGAGCCGAAAAGGTAGCAGTGTGAACAGCATGACTGGAAAATCTGTGGCTGGAACTGGAAGACATTTATAGATACAGAGGTCGATGTGGTTGGAACTGGGGCAGTGTGGTCGGACTGGTGGATGTCAACCCCCTGGTTTGGCTTCTGAGGCCCTGAAGTAAAAGTCTGTGATCTATGACTAAACAGAAAGGGGGAGATTTATCAAATCTGGTGTAAAGGAAACCTGGCTTAGTTGCCCATAGCAACCAATCAGATTCCACTTTTCATTTTTCAAAGGAGCTCTGAAAAATGAAAGGTGGAATCTGATTGGTTGCCAGGGGCAACTAAGCAAGGTTTGCTTTATACCAGTTTCGATAAATCTCCCCCTCTCCCCCTTTTCTCCCCCATTGAGTCTCATAAAGAATTGTGCCCAAGCATGGATATCTCGGCAAACTGTACAAAGAACTCTCCAAAAATGACAGAATTGTCTATTTACCAGCAAATTATTTTCATTTGTCGTCAGCTGTATATACTAAATTACGTATTCCCCGAAATTGTGATCTTTGTCAAGTTAATGTATTATTCATTATTGAACAATTACATTTTGAAATCCTGTCAGCTCAATTCTCCCCTGGGAGAAAGGCAAAAAAAATCTACAAAATTATCACAAATTCTTAGCCCCTTGTTAGTTCCTCTGGGTATACTCACAAGCATTTGCTGAAATTCATGTTTCAGCTAAACAATTAATCTGTCATGTTCCCATGTGAAATTATGATGAAGACTACAAGTGGCTGTTTTGAGCAGATAAATATCATATAGATATAGGATGCATAGGCCTAAATGGAAGCTTCAGGGCCCCAATGCAAAACTATGTAATAAAGCCTTTCACCCACCATGTGCCCTTTATTATACTGGTGTCTTCCATGGGCATCTTCAAGCGGTTCTCCCATGATTAATGGACAAAAAAAATTAGACATCATATAGTGCAGGGATGCTCAACCTACAGCCCTCCAGCTGTTGCAAAACCACAACTCCCAGCATGCCCTAATAGCTGTAGGCTATCCAGGCATACTGGAAGTTGTAGTTTTTCAACAGCTGGAGGGCTGCAGGTTGAGCATGCCTGCTGTAGACTATCCAGGCATACTGGAAGTTGTAGTTTTTCAACAGCTGGAGGGCTGCAGGTTGGGCATCCCTGTTATAGTACATTACATTTTTTTTTTCTATCAAAGCTAGGGGTGTTGTTGTGTCATTTCTCAGAAAGTGTTTCCTTTGTGCTGCAGCTCTGTTACATCCAAAGCTCAAGGGGTGTGTCCTTTGTTCTGCAGCTCTCTCATTATCACAGCTCAGGGGGTGTTTCATCTCTGTTGCAGCTCTTTCCCAATCAAAGCAAAGGGGGGGGGGGTGTCCCTTCCACTGCAGCTCTCTCCCTCCTGCTGCTACAGCTAGTAACAGATGATCTGGCTGGTGGCAGGTGAAGCGTGTGTGACCTGTTCATCCTGCTCAGTAGAAGGACATGGTCATGCACATTACTGAACAGAATGAACACCAGGGGGTGCCATTATAATGAAGTAAAGAGACTATCTCACAACTGGAGCATTTTTATAACAGAAAGTAAATTACAAAACTAATTTCTTTTGCTGAGTGATATTAAAATGACTTGTTATGTTGGAACACCCGCTGTAATGCTTAAAGACCCTTCCGGTTACTGCCTCTATCGCCCCTCGCTATGCCTTAAAGGGGTTTTTCAGGCTTTTGATATTGATGACCTCAGGATATGACATCAATATCGGTTTGGCAGGGGTCTGACACCCTCGCCAATCAGCTGTATAAAGAAAAGGCCACGCTCCGTGCATGCAGGAAAAGAGACTTCCCTTCATACAGTGTGCCTTCTCTTCATACAGCTAATCTGCAGGGGTGCTGGGTGTCGGCACCCTGCCGATCTGATATTGATGACCTATCCTGAGGATAGCAAACATAATGTTCAGAGCAGCACCCAATACCGTATAGACTTTAACTGGAATGCATCAGCCCATCCTCGACCTCAGATCCACCTTGGTCATCCGATCAGCATACAAAAACAAATTGACGGCAGTGTCTCCAGAAGTGAATTTTATTCACAGTGGGTCCATGAAAAAATGTGCAAATAACGCCAGAAAGTGCAACTCGGCTTCTGTCCCGAGGTACTGTATACCCCTCCAGTGGTTTATCAGAAATTCAGACCTCCATATCAGCAAGTAAGGGATCTTTTATGCAAGCCAAGGTTTGTTTGTTTTTTTAAAGTTTTTATTTGTCATTTTAAGAATAAATATTTAGAACAGTTCAAAGAACCAGATTCACACAAATCAGTGAAACATGTTGGCAACGGTTTGGTACATGCAAGCCAAGGTTTATCTGGAGGAAATGCTGCTACAAAAGCTCATTCCCGTTAAGTGGCTCAGGTTAAAGTGCCGCGGATCACCCGACACGCGAGCAAATGCAAGTTCATCAGCTGATCTCATCTTTTCTAATGAAGTTTAATTCATCATTTGTTGGCAGCACAAATAAAGGTGAATGTGCCGCCCATATTACTCAAACCGCTACATGAACAATCACATTAACGATTGTTCGGTCACATGTGGTGGCAATTATTTTACCATGTAAATGGACCTTAAATGGGCAAAAATCGACCTGCTGAATTATCGACTGCTACGGGCAATAATTATACTTTTGTAGTAGTAAGTAAAATTATACTGTTAATGTGACAGCTGGAATGGTTCAGCACTCTGGTCTATACAAAGTCATATAAAAATTTGTAAAAAAAAATACTACTTTTCTTCTATTCAGAATAAACACCTGATTGAAATCTCATTCTCTGATGATGCATTCCCTTTAATGATAAGCAGATTCTGTACTATGTGGCTGTGATTTTCTTAAATTAACTTCTACTACAGTTGCCCTAAATTTTGTCTACATAGCCTTAAAGGGGCAGTCTCATCTCAGAGATTGATGGCGTATCGCTAAGATTTCCACCTCTTGGACCCACTACTATTACTAGAACGGGGCTCCTAAACTGAAGAAGAGAGCGCACCGTGCATGCATGGCTAGCTCACCACCATGGGACTGCTGGAAATAGCCGAGTGAGCTCTCAACCATCTTCAGAACTTCCATGGCGATGAATGGAGGGTGGCTGTGCATGACCTGCTGCTCCTTCTTCAGGAGAGGGCCAGTTCTGGTGAAAGGACCAGGTCCCAATGCTAGGACTTGCACCTACCTGACATTGATGGAATATTCTAGTCCTATGCTATCAATGTCTGAAATTGAAATACCCCTTTTTAAAAAAAACTCTTCTTTAACCCCTTTGTGCATTATGACGTACAGTTACGTTGTAATACCTATAAGGATGTATGGACCTATACAAGTTTGGTGTCGCCACATTGAGCTGCAGAATAAGGCTGTCAGGTCATTTTTATTGCACAGTGAACACTGTGATGTCAAAACCCCAAAAGCCTTTTTTTTTTTTTTCAATTTTGACACACCAAGCATTTTTTCCCATTTTCCGAACCAAGACACGGTAAATAAAATGGTGCCATTAAAAATGCATCGTGTCCCGCAAAAAAGGGCCAAATATAGCTATGTGTACGGAAAAATAAAAAAGTTATGGTTATTGGAACGTGGGGAGGAAAAATCCAAAATGCAAAAATGAAAATAGGCCTCGACCCCAAAGGGGTAATGTAAAGTAATTTGTCAGGAGACTAATTTCTTTGTGAATTTCCCCCTTAGAATTTAGCCACTGAATAGGTGATTAATGATAGATCAATAAGGATCCAACTGCTGGGACCCCCACTAATCACTAAAAAAGGAACATAGGGCCATTTATTGGACTGTCCACCATGTAATGCTACACTGAATGTACGGCTGGCCACAGCTCTCCGGGGTGAGTAGATATGACAGCCTGGGCTTTCACAAGTCAGGTCCAGAGTAATCAGCTGATTGCCAATCCAACTTATTTTCAAAATGGAAAAGTTGGAATGAAGGGGTTAATAAAAAAAATAAGACATAACACAACGCACTACCACAGTATGTACTGAAAGAGATACGTAGTAAAAATAACTCGGCTTCAGTTCTGAGGTACCAGTCGGAACTGAAGCAGAGTTTGGTTTTAGGTTTTACATTGTATTTCCACTTCAAAAATCAAATACCGAAGTTATTCAATGAAGTCTTGCTCGACCTTGCGAACAACTAACTTCGCCTCATCGCAGGTCGTACATTTTAATGCTGTACGGAGACGGATTTCCGTACAGCATTAATCCGGATTCGAAGCTCGCTTCACTCATGACTAGTTGTGGTAATCCGTTTTTTATATCCGGCAGAGGATCTCAAAATCGGAATTAAACAGATCCGCGCTATTTAATACATCCGTTGCATCCGTTTTAGCCGGGTCCGGTTGTATTAAATCAAAACTCAACAAATGGGATCCGGCATAAAAATCATTGTAAGTCAACGGGCGCCATTTGACTTACATTGATTTTCTTGCTAGATCCGGTTTGTTTTTCGTTTTGCAGACCAGACACAAAACGGCAGCTTGCAGCGGTTTTGTGTCCGGTCAAAAAACGCAACAAAGCGGAACACATCCTAATCAGTTTTGTCCCCATTGACAATGAATGGGGACAACACTGATCCGTTTTGACCCGGTTTTGTGATCCTCTGCAGGATCTCAGGATAACACAAGTGTGAAACTGGCTTAATACATCTACCGAGCAGCTTCACGAACCACACAGGGGTGATGGAATTAACCCATGGCTCTCCAAAGATCCATCTAAACTTAAAAGGATTATCTCATAATTAATGTATAAAATAAAAATCCGACATCATATAGTACATGAGAAACCCTTTCTAGAAATCTATTTAGAAACAGTCCTGCACTTCACATGAATCCTAAGATCTCCCCACTCATTGTTCCAATTGCTCTGCTAGATTTATTTCAAGCTGGCAGCTTAGGGCGTGTCCTTTCTCAGGGGGTGTGTTCTTTCCGCTGCATCTCTCTCCCTATAACTGTCGCAGCTTCTAACAGTAGATACGGATGGGGTTATTTGAAGTAAAAGAACAAACAGTAGGTAGCACTATACCGAGAGGTTTTATTGAATAACTCAATGGCTATACTACATTTTCAATTACATACAATTGCAAAAGTGTTCACATCCAGGTTCTGGTTTGAAAAATGTAGATTACTTTTTGTGGGATAACCCTTTAAGAATCACTCTACATCTGGGACTTGAACTTCTCTTCGTCTTAATCATATATCATGACTTGGCATACCGTCTTCAGAAGGTCCCTTACATTTATTATATTTATTATATTTATGATATAGGATTGAGGAATACATGAAATCCCGGTGGCTACAGCTGCTACCAGATGACTAGGAAATTGCTGCTTTTAAGCTAGTCATTCGGCAATATAGAGAGTTGGTCATGCAAGTTTAATAAGTGTTTGACATGCAGAGGACTCATATGCTATGGCTAAGTAATGTTAATGCATTTCCCTTCATGCTATGACTGGGACTTAATTCTGTCTAAAAATAGCTGAAGGGTCAGCGGCAGAGAATAATTGCATTCATATCGTGGTTTATCAGAAGTGTCAACCCACATTGTTGGGTTTTTGTAAGTGATCATCATAGATATGGTTATATTGAGTAGACTCTCTCCGAGTGAGACCTAGCTATGAGTTTGGGTGGAAAGTGCACTTGTGGCACAACAAGCTTTGATACATGCAAATGTAAGTTAGTCACCTACGCATGTAATTGTTTTATGAAGTCAGATCTACTGTTACAACCAGTCACCTTTTACAGGGATATGGACTTTGCTACAGGGGAGCCACCAGGATGCTACCTCCTGGAGGGGTCCTGGTGTGGTTAACATCTGACAGAGTCCAAGGGAACAGGCAATACTTGTAGTCAAGAAGCAGGGCGAGGTCAGGGCAAACAGAGATCATACGTATCCGTGAAACAAGTCTGAGGTCAGGGTGGGCAGCTGGAGAGTCAAAGTCAGGCATCAGGCAGAGGTCAGTACAAGCACAGACAAAGGGAACAGCACACCTTATGCAAAGAGTAGCAAGCTAGATCAACGTAATGCTGAAGCACTTCTTCCGAGGAAAAGGCCACTGTACAACGCTGTGCTTGGTAAGCTGTGAGGAGGCTGAGGGACTCACTGGAGTGTCGAGCCTCCTCAAACAGGTGATTTGCGGGTGCGCTGGGAATCGGACCCCGCCGATCTCATATTGATGACCTATCCTGAGGTCATCAATGTGTAAATCCCAGAGAACTCCTTTAAAATCATAACTAGTTTTTCCCTTCCACTTAGCACTAATCTTATTAGCAGTGCAATGCTGGTTAGCTAGGACGAGGTGACACAAGGCGAGGGGAAATTATAACCTTCAATTAATGGAACATACAAAGGCTGTTAGAAGTCATTTCAGAATTCTGCAGAATAATACAAAACTGTCCTTTAATCAGCTCACAGGTGTTCCTATTAAGCTTTCTTATTTTAGATTGATCTTTATAAAGTTAGCAAAAGTCGTTTAGATTTTAAGTCTTTCTGAAAATTGGTACAAAA
>JAKVIS010004479.1:0-13966 GCA_033119425.1 Bufotes viridis
GTTTGTAAAATCAGTTTTGAATACCTTGAGGGGTGTAGTTTCTTAGATGGAGTCACTTTTTTGGGAGATTCTACTCTAGGGGTGCATCTGGGGGCTTCAAATGGGACATGGTGTCAAAAATCCAGTCCAGCAAAATCCGCCTTCCAAAAACCATATGGCGTTCCCTTACTTCTGTGCCCTGCCGTTTGGCCATACAGCAGTTTGGGGTGTTTCTGAAAGCTACAGAATCGGGGCAATAAAAATTGAGTTTTGTTTGGCTGTTAACCCTTGCTTTGTTACTGGAAAAAATGGATACAAACGGAAAATTTTCAATAAAAATGGAAATTTTGAAATGTTATCTCCATTTGCCATTAACTCTTGTGGAAAACCTAAAGGGTTAATGACGTTTGTAAAATCAGTTTTGAATACCTTGAGGGGTGTAGTTTCTAGAATGGGGTCATTTTTGGATGGTTTCTATTATGTAAGCCTCACAAAGTGACTTCAGACCTGAACTGGTCCCTAAAAAGTGGGTTTTTGAAAATTTCAGAAAAATTTCAAGATTTGCTTCTAAACTTCTAAGCCTTGTAACGTCCCCAAAAATAAAATGGCATTCCCAAAATGATCGATACATGAAGTAGACATATGGGGAATGTAAATCAATAACTTTTTGGGCGGTATTACTATGTATTATAGAAGTAGAGAAATTGAAACTTGGAAAATTGCTAATTTTTCCAAATTTTTGGTACATTTTATATTTTTTATAAATAAAAATGAAATTTTTCGACTTAATTTTACCAATGTCATGAAGTACAATATGTGACGAAAAACAATCTCAGAAAGGCCTGGATAAGAAAAAGCGTTTTAAAGTTATCACCACATAAAGTGACACTGGTCAGATTTGCAAAAAATGGCCTGGTCCTAAGGTGAAAATGAGCCCGGTCCTTTAGGTGGTTAATTTCCACACATAAGTATTAGGTGGATGGGCAGGCGTGAGGAAATCCAGAGTAACCGGGGCATGGTCAGACCATGTGATGTTGTGAATGTTACAGGCCTTAATTTCTGCCAAACCCCATTTGGAGGTGAGAAACATATCTATCCTAGAGTAGGTACCGTGTCTAGATGAATAAAAAGTGTAATCACGCTCTGCTGCATGGGTACATCTCCATACATCAAAGAGGTCTTCCTTAGTTAGCCATGTCTGCATATCAGATCTATGCCGAACACTAGTCGCCGTGGTGTCTAGGAGAGAATCATGTATAATGTTAAAGTCTCCACAGAATACAGGGTGACCCACAATTAGTGGCCGGACTTGTTTCATGACAAATGCCAGGAAGGCCAGCTGTGAAGAGTTTGGCGTGTTGATGTTAATAATAGTAAAAGTGATGTTGTTGACTGCACAGTGCAAAACCAAATATCTGCCCTTCTTGTCTGCTGCTACTGAGTGACACTGAAAGGTCACTGTATCTCTCACTGCTACACATACTCCCACCTTTTTAACGGAGGAATTAGCACAAAAAATATGGTGGAACTGTTTGTCAAAAAATCTAGGGGCCTTATCGGTTGCAAAATGTGTCTCTTGTATACAGAGTATATCGGCTTTAAGGAGTTTGGCCTCTTTCCAAAGGAGAGACCGCTTATATGGGCTGTTAAGGCCCTTAGCATTGAGAGAAAGAAATCTAACGGACATGGCAAAATGACAGTGTCTTGCTAAACCCTTTGCTCCGCACCTTCCTTAATACCCAATGAACCAAAATAACATCATAACCAGAAATATTACAATGCATTGTGAAATACATAACTGAAAACATGAAATTAGAATGAAACTTTTCAGCACGTGAGCTGAGTATTAAAAAATAACACCGAAAATAGCAGTGGGTTAGACTGCACAAACCTCGGGGGAAAGGTTTGTAACTAACACAACAGACATTGTGTCCTGCAAGAAATCAGGTGAGTAGACAGATGACCTCATGGAGTCTTCTTAGACGACGACAATTCCTTGGCAACCTTCTGCGGATCAGACGGTTTGTAGGGTCTTTCCGGAGGTGGTACCTGGATGTCCCATCGCTTCAGTATAGCAGTGCCTTGTTCCAATGATGTTATGGCGTAATACTGCCCTTTCATGGAAAAGAGAAGTTTTGTGGGGAAACCCCACCTGTATGGAGTCCCGCTATCACGTAGAGCCCTGGTGATCGGAGGCAATTGCCTCTTGGCTTGAAGAGAAAGATCTGTGAATAAGGTGACGTCTTGATAGGGGTCTGGCAGTTTCTGCATTTTCCTTGCTACTTGCATTAATTGTTCCTTAACATGGAAGAAGTGTATCCGTGCTATAGCGTCCCTGGGTATGGTATCAGGTATGCTCTTTGGTTTTTGTAGCCTATGAGCTCTATCAATAAGCAGCTCTGCATCCGGGATGTGAGGTAAAACTTTTTTCATCAGATTCTTTATAAAGGCTGAAAGATCTGTCCCAGGTATGTCCTCAGGTATGCCCCTGAATTTAACATTATTACGTCGATTTCTGTCTTCGATATCCGCTAACTTTGTTTTGAGTGCTTCTATATCTATAGCCATAGTATTGTGGGCATCTACTAAGCTGTTATGTGCTTCAGAAAATTCTCCCATTTTGTTTTCAACATGAAAAAGTCTTCTACTGTAGCTGAGATAGATGTAATGGCTTGTGTGAGATCTTTTTGTAAAGAGCGCCTCTGCGCCAGCATGGCCTCCTTCATAAACACTTCTGTGGCTGCTTGACTACTGGGTTGAATTGCATCTAGGGCATCTACAGAGTCAGCGTTCAAGTGTGGGGCCTCAGTTGACATAGTCCCCTCAAAATTCAATGAGGTATCCCATTTGCCCCTGCGTTTCGCTGGGCTGCTAGAGCTAGAGCTTTGCGGGCTGCCTGTTTGGAGAGGGGAGCGGGAGTTACCGCTGCTGCCCTCCCGACCGCCATGTTCCCCGCGGCCTACTTTCCCCGCTATGGACACAGAATTATCCGACCTACTGTTCGTCGTGGCTTCTGTATCTCCGAGGACTGGTGACCCTGGTGGGCTCTGTGTCGGATCCGCGAGGTGTTCAGAAGAGCCGGTTTCCTGTGGTGAGTGAGCGTCTTCTATGCGAGCTGCAGGTTCGCACCCGCCATTGCTGCCAGCCGCGTGTGCCGGGAAGAACTGTGTGAGAAGACATGGCGCTTCTTTCTTGTTCCTTTTAGAGGCTCTTTGCGATGGGGTAGCCTTAGAGCTTTGTCTCAGGGTGCTCATGGCCATCTGTCTAGCTGTAAATGTCGCTTTAGCAGGATGCCTGTGAGGAGCTCTCCTCTCACACCTCCATTACTCTCCTCGGCCAAGCCATGCCCCCCGACTCTCATGCTTTTGATGACTCTCCTGGCAGGGTTTCCCGGGCCCATACACCTAGCCCGGCTCCAGAAGTGGAAGAGATTAAATGCACCGATGCCCAACCACTTATGTTTGAGGATGAGGACATGGGAAGACCACCGCAGCACGTCTCTGTTGATGACGAAACATAGGTGCCAACTGCTGCTGCTTCCTGCAGTATGCAAACCGACAAGGAGGGCAGGGGTGCAGAAGACTTGGTGGAAGATGATGTGGATGGGGTCCTAGAGCCTACATGTGATGAGGGTCATGCTAGTGACCTGTGCAGTTTGGAGGAAGAGGCGGTGGTCGCACAGAGACACCAGCACAGCAAAAGAGGGAGCAGGGTGCAGAAGCAGAGCACCCGTCCCCTAGACACTACGCCTGCTACTGCCCACCACACCCAGGGACCGAGTATACCAAAGACAGCTCCAAGGAGTTCCCCGGCATGCCAGTTCTTCAACTACGAGTGGTTTGCATGCTGTGTAATCAGAGCGTAAAGCGAGGCATAAACGTTCTAAACCTGAGCACAACCTGCATGACCAGGTATCTAAGTGTAAGACATGAGCTGCAGTGGAGTAAACACCTCCAAAACTATGAAAATGCTTCTGCTCCCTCTTCTGCTTCAATCTCAGCCTCTTCCTCCACCTCTGGAGTGACAGTGGCAATGGCCAACCTGCAAATGGAGGATGTGACACCAACGCCACCACGTCCGTCACCTTCAACAAGCACCACCACAGTGTCCCGTGGAAGCGTTTAGCTGTCCATCTCCCAAACACTGGATCAAAAGAGGAAGTACCCCCTACCCACCCGCGATCCCTGGCCCTGAATGCCAGCATTTCAAAATTGCTGGCCTCTGAAATGCTGTCCTTCCGTCTGGTGTAGACGGAGAGTTTTAAAAACCTTATGGTGGTGGCTGTCCCCCAGTACATCATTCCAAGCCTCCACTACTTTTCCAGGCGAGCCATCCCTTACCTGCACAAGCAAGTGACAAAATAAGGTGTGCACTGCGCAACGCCTTCTGTGGCAAGGTCCACAATCCACATAACTACTGATACGTGGACCAGTAAGCACGGCCAGGGCCGTTATATCTCCCTAACAGCACACTGGGTAAATGCAGTGGGCCTGAGGCGGATACCTGTTTGGTGCATGTCCTTCTGCCCCCGAGGATTGCAGGGCATTTCTCCTTGCATCCTGTTGCCTCCTCCTCCTACTCCTCTACCATATCCTCTCAGCATAACACCTTCACCACCAACTTCAGCACAGCCAGGAGAAACAACAGCAGGCAGTTTTTAAACTCATCTGTTTGGGGGACAAACCCCACACCGCGCAGGAGCTTTGGACGGGCCTGGAACAACAGACTGACGAGTGGTTAGTGCCACTGAGCCTCAAGCCCGGCCTGGTAGTGTGCGATAATGGGCAAAATCTCGTAGCAGTTTTGGGCCTAGCCGGTTTGAGGTACATCCCTTGTCTGGTGCATGTGTTGCACATATGCTGAAAGTATGGTCAATAATTCCAATGTGCGAAGGGAGCGGGCTGGGTGAAGACAGAAGTGATTTTATTGAACATGTTCTGGAAGGAACAAACACATGACCTTCAGTATGGGGATACAGGAAATGTAGCAGTAAATACTGTCCTTACATATTAATACACATCTCTATATTCAATAATACATTCTCAATAACAGGTATAACTTTCCTATAAGAGATATTAAACCATTTACATGAGAGCTGCTTTCTGATTATTTAATCTGCATCACAGTAAACCAATAGTGCAGTATAATATCATAGAGTGACATCAGCTTCTATAGTAATTATAGTCACTACATATTAGTACCATGTGACACCTCATTGTGCTTCACTAACACTTGTGCATGGTTTTATGTACTCACACTGCATCACCAGTAGCCTTAGCTGATTATAGGAATATGTTTTACATCCTTTTAGCCTATTTATGGCTCTGAATTTGTGTTCCCTTACCTGGAAGGAACAAACACATGACCTTCTGTATGGGGAAACAGGAAATGTAGCAGTAAGTCCTGCCTTCCCATAAACCAAGATCTGCGTTATTCAGTTCCCCTCTGCTGTTTGTAGCTCTGCTATTAACGCTTTCTCTCTGCTGCCATCTACTGGTGGTTAATATCAATGTCATGAATTTAATACTGTCATACTTGTGGATTGTTGAAGCTAGAAATTATATAGATATTAGTTTATTTTTATGGGGTGCCTATTTTTGACATCTTTTACACATGTGCTGAATTTAATGGTGCAGATATTCCTGAAAAACTACCAAGAGCGGGCCGCCTGTGCGCGCTTTCGGTGTTTTTACCCTGCTGCTCGCCTGTCTGCACTGCATCATACCTTTGGCCTTCCGAAACTCCACCTTGCACATGCTGGAGAGACTGTGCGAGCAGCAGCAGGCGATAGTAGAGTTTCAAACAAAACAATAGCTGATCTCAGGGAGACCAGCGACAAAAAAAACGAGGAGCCTCAGTTAAGAGTCTCAACACAGCAATCCAAATTGCAAAGCTCCCTGGGAAACAGTAATATGCAAAATAAATGTGGAGCCCCAGTATTGGGTCTACAACACAATGAAAGCCAGATATCCCTCAAAGGAAGGAAAACCAAGCAAAGGGGTGTCGACCATTACAGAGATCACCAAATCCACCATATTAAGCGGCCCCTATGTCAAGATCCCGCTTTTTTACAAGCTTTAAGGATGTGACAGGGAAAACCTAAGCCAGTTATCCATCCACAGACAGCTGTTTCAGGGTGTTGCCCCCTCATCAGTGTGGAGTAGGATTCTGGCTAACCGGGAGCAATGCCTCGGAGACTACTCAAACACAACAATAGCTGATCTCAGGGAGACCAGCAACAAAAACACAGCGGAGCCTCACTTAAGAGTCTCAACACAGCAATCCAAATTGCAAAGCTCCCTGGGAAACACCAAATCCACCCCGTCACATCCTTAAAGCTTGTAATAAATCGGGATCTTGACATAGGGGCCACTTAATATGGTGGATTTGGTGATCTCTGTAATGGAGACACCCCTTTGCACTGGTTTTCCTTCCTTTGAGGGATATCTTTCATTGTGATAGTAGAGTTTCAGCTGCAGCACGCACGGGTCAGTCGCTCTGTGGAACAGCAACACTTCACCGCCACTGAGTGGGCCTCCAAGCAAGACCTGTGTGCCTTGTTGCGCTGCTTTGAGTAGTCCACCAACAAGGCCAGTGCCGATGACGCCGTTCTCAGTGTTACTATCCCACTTCTATGTCTCCTTGAAACACAGCCGGTGCACCGTCAGCACCTCAGAAGGCAGGGTTAGCATGACCGAAATGTGGAAAAGCATTGTCACCACGCCGCAACAACCAGCACCACCAGCTGATACGCAACGTCTTTGCAGTAGGCAGCATTTCAGTAATATGGTGTAGCAGTATGTGTGCAGATGTCTACATGTACTTACTGATGAGTCTCCCCCATTCAACTTATGGGTCTCCAAATTGGGCACATGGCCTGAGCTTGCCCTTTATGCCTTGAAGGTGCTATCCTGCCCTGCAGCCGGTGTATTGTCTGAACGTGTTTTTAGCACGGCAGGGGTTGTTATCAGACAAGAGCAGCTGCCTGTCCACAGCCAATGTGGACAAGCTCACATTCATTAAAATGACCCAGGCATGGATCCCACAAGACTTGTCTGTACCTGTGCAGAATAGACAATTCCCTTACGTCCTACCAGCAGCACAGATGGGGTTAACCACCCCCCGTGGACTGGCAGGACCGGCGGAATGTTTAATGAGCCCAAGACTAATAACTCAATTTAACAATTAAGTGTCTCCTTAAAAGGAGGAAGTCAACCCCCAGCCCACTGTGTTTTTTTCTGTCCTCCTGGACAGGTGGACTAGGCGGTTTGTTCCCCCCTTTCTTATGGAAAGTGCGGGGAGCCTTCTTTTCGTTTGGGTAACGGCGTTGCCCTTTTTTCCTAGGTACCTTGTCAGTTTGGCCGGCAGCTTGTTTGCTGCCGGCCCCGCGCAGTGCGCCTGGCTGGGGTATTTTGGCGGCGTCCTTGGTCCGGGATCCCGGTCCCTGTGCGCCGCCATCTTCCGGAGGTAACACGGGGACTCTCCTTTTGCATCACCTCCGGGTAATCCGGCCGTGATTTTTCACGGGCACGATTTTTTTATGCGTCTTCCTGTGGAGGATTTACTGGGGAAGGGTGGATTGGCTATCCCTCCCCTTCCCCTATTTTTGGAGGCTGTGTGCTCCAGTTCAGTCTCTGGCTGCATATGCTTTTTCAGCCAGCTCCCAGAGTCCTAAAATTGGTGTTGTTCCACTTGTGGTGTTTTTTTCCTCAGCTGCCTCCGGTCTGTTTTTCTACCTTTCCTGCGCAGATAGGTGGTTTACAAATGTTTTATTTGTCTCTTTTTTCCCGCAGTGATGTCTTCTCCGCGGGATTCGGAAGGCAGGAAAGTGGATTTCAAGAGGAAGCATCTATCCTGCTACCATTGCAGCAGTCAACGGTTATTGTAAGCTGATCATACCTGCACTCGTGAGATCGCAGAAGCTAAACAGCTTAAGGCTGGGCTAAGACCAGCTTTGGGAGACCGGTTGGGAATCCCTTGGTCTGTTGACCTAACCTACACCAGGTGTTACAGCTGCCGTTAGAGGTTCGGACCTCTAGTGAACCTACTTTGCAGGATATGCATCAATGGCTCTGTTAAAGGAGTCATAGGCCTGCTGGATGGAAAGGCTTCCTATTCGTGCCCAGGCCCCTATGGAGACCTCTGTCCCGGTAAGGAGACCTTTTGGTCTCCTTAGTTTCTTCCTCCTCGGATGAGGAGGAGCTGACGTTGTGTTTTCTCCCTGGAAAGACACAGAAGTTGCTCAAGTCCATCAGGTCGGGGGACCATGATGTTGACTGTGGGGAGCCTCCCGTTCCCGCTACTCGGGCACATCGTGTCTTCAAAGCGGATGAGACCCTCCTCTCTGTCATGATATAGAGTGGAAAAACCTGGAAAAGCTCCGGTTTTAACAAAGAAGTTAAATCCATGTTCCCGATGGCTTAACCCTTGGTGGATTCGTGGGGATCCATTCCCAAGGTGGACATGGCTATTGCCAAGTTGTCCAAGTGCACTCTGGTTCCTGCAGACGATGGGTCTAGCTGCAGGACCCCTTGCAGAGTGCAAACTAAGACGGGGTGTTACGGCAGCTGCGGCTTCCGCTTCCACAGCCATAGCGGCTTTTGAAGTCTCTACGTTCCTCTGATCTCGCCTGGATCAAATTCAAGTTGATGTGAAGCAAGTCCTGGGAGCGAGGCCAAACACAGATCCTTGCTCTTGAAGCTAAGCAGCAGGTCTGTGGCTCATGGGAGACCAAGTGCGCCTTTGGCACCCTGTAACAATACTATCAAATAATGTCAGGGGCCTATATATAGCATGGCCCGGGGTTCGGCAGCCCATATTCCATTTTGGCTTGAGCCTTGGGTCGCTGACAATTCCTCAAAATACAGCTTATATGGCCTTCCATTCGAGCCCAACCGTTTGTTCGGTTCGGAGCTAGATAAGATCATGGAGGGCCTTTCAGACTAGAAGGTGAAGAGCCTTCCCCAGCAGTCATTTCTGAGGGCAGGGCAGACAAGACCGCGGTGGCAGGTCTGGCCAGCAAACAAGCTCTTGTAGTGACTGGAGAGCACAGCGAAAGGCTGAGGTGCTCTCGTGGAGGAGCCAAAGATGGAAAATCCACCTCCTGACTACGGGCCTCTTCGAGGCTCTTGGTTAATTCCCGTTACTCCTGCCGTCCTGCCAATAAGCTTCCCCATTCCTAAGCTTCATGTACCCGTCGGGAGTCGTCTCTCCCACTTCTGAGAAGAATGGATCCAAGAGATCTCGGATCCCTGGGTCCTGAATATCATTTCCAACGGTTATTTAGTCAACAACACCTCTTTTCCTCTGGACAGGTTTGTCAAGATCAACCTTCTACAAGCTGCCAAGGAGGCGATCCTAGAGGCCTACATTCAGGACTACATTTGCAAAGGGGCTCTGGAGGAGGTTCCGGCAGGAGAACGGGGCCTAGGGATCTATTCACCAGTTTTTCTGGTTCCCAAGGCTTCAGGAGATCTCCGGATGATTATCGATCTGAGATATTTCAATCGATTTATAAGGAAGGTGAAGTTTCGTGTAGAAACCATCAGGTCAGTAGTTCACGTCGTCAATCCTGGAGACGTGATGGCAACCCTGGACCTCAAGAATGCATATCTGCACATCCCGATCCATCCTGGTTCCAGGAAGTATATCAGGATCACGGTCCAGGTGTCCGGTGTCGTCAGGCATCTTCTGTTTGTTGCCCTTCCCTTTGGCATTTCTTCTGCCCTCACACTTTTACCAAGGTGGTTCTGTGGTGGCGGCTTTGAGGCTTCAAGGACTGACCATCATTCCTTATCTGGACGACTGGCTTTGAAAGCCTCTGCTCTAGCGGTCCTAACCCAACTTCTTCAGGTAACAATCTCCTTTCTGTTCCACCTAGGTTGGATCATCAGCTGGTAGAAGTCGAACGTGAGCCCGTCGACTTCAGTAAGATATCTAGGCTTCATAATCGACTCCACTGGGATGTCGCTCCAGTTGACTCCAGAAAGAAGATTCCGGGTTCAGAACACGGCAAGTTCCTTTCCGTTCCCGGCGAGTTCCAATCCGGACTCTCATGAAGATGTTGGGGCTCATGTCAGCGTCTGCGGAAGCAGTCCCTTGAGCTCTATGGCACCTCCGCCCTCTACAGTCGGAGGTCCTCTCCTAATGGAATGGCAGCCCTGCTGGGCTAAACTCCCTGTGCTCCCTGACTTGGCAAACTCGGTATTCCCTCAGATGGTGGTGCCATCTTTTAGACGGGAAGTCTATGACCCAGCCAATCTGGGTCATATTGACTACGGATGCGTCCTAAGTAGGCTGGGACGCTCACCTAGACAACTCTCCAGTTCACGGGACCTGGTTTCCTCAGGAGTGGCTTCTTTCATCCAATCTCTGCGAGATTCAAGCTATCCGGCTAGCCCTCCTTCACTTAGCCCCTCAGATCCGGGGCAAAACGGTGAAAGTCCAGTCAGACAATGTGACTGCGGTACTTTACAGCAACCAGCAGGGAGGCACGAGATCACTTCCCCTCCTGTCAGAGATCGGGGTGATTCTGGATTAGGCAGAGTTGTACCTTCCCACTTATCTGCTATCCACATCCAAGGCTCCCTCAAGATGATAGCGGCTGAGCCGCGGTCTTCCGTCGGTGGAGTGGTCCTTACATCCGGAGAATCAAGCAGATAGTCCTCAAGTGGGTATGCCAGAGGTGGATCTCTTGGCAACAAGGTTCAATGCCAAGGTGGAGAGGTTCTGCTCCTTTACAGGGAGGACAACCCCTGGCGTTAGACGCTCTGTCAATATCCTGGAGGTTCAGGCTGGCTTACATCTTCCCTCCCTTTTCCATGATACCGAGGGTATTGATGAAAATCCGTCAGGATCAGGCCTCGGTGATAGCCATCATACTGTTTTGGCCGAAGAGATCCTGGTTTACCTAGCTCACCCAGTTGAGTCGAGGACAATATTGGAGGCTCCCCACAGCAGACCCTGGTGTCGTGGGACACTCACCTCTGCTCAGATCTGCACAGATTCAACCTGACAGCCTGGAGGTTGATCAGTCCCTTCCCAGAATAGAAGGGCTTTCAGAGTCGGTCCTGAGAACGCTGTCTCATTCTAAAGCGGACTCTACCAAGAGAGCCTACTCTTGTATTATGAGGATATTCTCATCCTGTTGTACCTCAACTGAGGTGGCGTCTGCAGATCCGCCCCTCTCCGCTATCCTTCAGTTCCTGCAAGACGACCTTGATAGAGGCCTTTCCTTCTACTCTGAAGGTTCAAGTTTCAGCCATTTCAGCTTGCCTTAACAGGCTTTTTTCTCAGGACCCGCTGATCAAACGGTTCCTTAGAGGAGCTGAAAGATTAAAGCCTACAGTACTGAGACCCCTTTTTTCAATGGGTTTTTCAGTAGTTCTCAGGGGTTAGCATCTCCCCCTTTGAACCGTGAGAGGAGGTGGACATCAAGTTCGTCACTTGGAAGTTTGTGTTTCTCCTTACAGTGACTTTGGCCAAGAGGGTCTCTGAGCTTCAAGCTCTCTCAGCATGAGCCCTATACCATTTTCTTACATGACCGGGACTTTCTTAGATTCCTCCCGTATTGTAGGCCTAAAGTTCCTTCCTTCCAGAACATCAACCAGGTGATATTCCTCCCGGTTCTGTCGACATCTACCACCTCCTCCTAGGAACCTGCTATACATCCTCTGGACGTCTCGAGATGTCTCCGGATCTATGTGGATAGATCAAGGAGTTCAGGAAAGATGAGAATCTGCTAATCCTGTTGCCGGTAAGTTTAAAGGCTGTAAGGCATCCAAACCTTCCATCAGTCGGTGGATTGAGGAGGCTATTAAGGAATCCCTTGTTTCCACAATCTCTGGACCCTCCGGGATTCGTGAAGGCCCACTCTACTAGAGTTGTGGCTACTTCTTTTGCCGAGAGGAGTCTTCTGCCTCTCAACATGATTTGCAAAGCTGCCTCCTGGAGCTCTGAATCGACATTCATCTCCCATTATAGACTAGATGCCAGTCTAGCTGAGTTTTCGGCCTTTGGGCAGACTTTTCTTAGTTCTGCCAGGCAGGAAGGCCCTCCCTAGGGGTTTCTTCTTGCTATCTCCCCATCTGTGCTGCTGGTAGGACGTAAGGGAATCGTTAATTTCTAACGATAATTTGTTTTCCCTTAGTCCTAACAGCAGCACACAAATTTCCCACCCTAGTAAGTCTAGTTTTCTTCTTACTATAAACACAGTGGGCTGGGGGTTGACTTCCTCCTTTTAAGGAGACACTTAATTGTTAAATTGAGTTATTAGTCTTGGGCTCATTAAACATTCCGCCGGTCCTGCCAGTCCACGGGGGGTGGTTAACCCCATCTGTGCTGCTGTTAGAACTAAGGGAAAACAAATTATCGTTAGAAATTAACGAGTATACTGACTTTACACAGCCATTGTTATACTCCAGCGCACTTTCTCTTTGTGTTATTTTATATATTCCACAATGTTTTGTGGTGTACCCAAATTAAATTAAAAAAAAAAAACTTAATGGCTGCCTCCACATCCTCCACCTACAACGCCAAGTTCACTGCCTCCTTAACCTTCTAGTCCAAATGGACCTCCTGCTCTTAGTTCAGGATTAGAATTTGTAATTTTTATTTATTTCATTTTACGTCATTTCCCTATTCACATTTGTTTGCAGGGCACTTACCACATTTTGCTGCCTTTTGCAGCCCTCTAGCCCTTTCCTGGACTCTTTTAGAGCCATTTTAGTGCTCCAAAGTTTGGGTCCCCATTGACTTCAATGGGGTTCGGGGTCAAGGTCGGGTCAAGTTCGGATCCCGAACCCAAACTTTTTATGAAGTTCGGCCGAACCTCTCACACCCGAACTTCCAGGTGTTCGCTCAACTCTAACCAGAAGCAAAGTCACCTACCAGTAAGAACATAATATATAGCATAGCCTGAGATATAGCTACATACGGCCTGTTTGCAGTGGATCTACAACAGTCTGTCTCTATATGTTTAAAGACTGTGTTATTGTTGGATGTAACTGTTTCCAAGAGCCAGCGTTCAGTAAAACTTGTGTTTTGCTCCTCAATCACTACTACTATTACAACCATTGTATTACCACACCGGTACTGGCGTCACGACTAAAGGGACCTAGCCATAAGCACGTAAAGCCAAGTTAACAACAAGGGCACCTCAGCCACCATCTGGCCTGTGTCCCTTACAACAGAGTGTGCCCCGGAGAATTCCTGTGCTGTTCTTCCCTTCACTTATGTCGGCCTGCCCAGGGACTACCAAAAATCTAATTAACCAGAACTGTGTTTGCCCTCGGTTTACCTACACTCATACCGTGACCTCACAGAGACATTCCCCTCTCGGTCTGGTTCACAGCAAGACCAACCACAGGCAACCTGTGGTCAGAAGGCTGCCTGTTAAATAGCCCCAACTGATGAGTCACGTAACGAGGCCAGCGTCACGTGGCTCGCATCACGCACATCAATGCAGCTGAGCGCAGATTCATCACTATCGGCGCACACCTCCTCTGCTGCTCGTTGTCTAGGGGATGGAGGACGCCGGCCACGCTGAGGAGGCATGGGTGGCCGGATCCTCCCGCTGTCACCATGGAGACGAGGATGCTGGCCACGTCCTCGCTCCACACAAGGGGGATGAGGCGGCGCTGCAAGGACAGAGCACGTCACTGGCTCCCCTTTAAAAGCAAAAGCAGCCAAGCTATACATGGAAAAGACAGAATCAGAAGCAGTTGGGCACCGCCAGGCTATATATGGAACAGACAGGATCAGAAGCAGTTGGGCACTGCCAGGCTATAAATGGAACAGACAAGATCAGAAGCAGTTGGGCACAGCCAGGCTATACATGGAACAGACAGGATCAGAAGCAGTTGGGCACTGCCAGGCTATACATGGAACAGACAGGATCAGAAGCAGTTGGGCACTGCCAGGCTATAAATGGAACAGACAAGATCAGAAGCAGTTGGGCTCTGCCAGGCTATACATAGAACAGACAGGA
>JAKVIS010004480.1:0-13330 GCA_033119425.1 Bufotes viridis
ACAATAGCAACACCAGTCTAACAAATTCCTTACCTGTTTCTGCAAGCACACACCAAAACACAGCTGAGGTTTGCTGCAGTGGGAAGTTCAGTGAGATTCTGCTGTTCTGGGCACACTGAAAACACAGCTGAGAGTTCTGCTACGGTGGAAAGTTCAGCTGAAGTTCTGCTACAGTGGAAAGTTCTGAGGTTTGGTCTCCTCTGTATGTCTCTAGTGCACTTAGAAATGCTGCTTGAGAATGATACCAAGCTAAATTAGGCAAAGCTAATATTATGTGGCTATATATACACACACTCCTACAAAAGCCACTCCTACAACAACACAGTATTAACACCTTAATGTGCGCTATGCTCCATTAGCAATCAGACAATAGCAACACCGGTCTAACAAATTCCTTACCTGTTCTGAAGCACACCAAAACACAGCTGAAGTTCTGCTACAGTGGAGAGTTCAGCTGAAGTTCTCTTTACGGTGGAAAATTCAGCTGAAGTTCTGCTGTTCTGAGCACACCAAAACACAGCTGAAGTTCTGCTACAGTGGAAAGTTCAGCTGAAGTTCTGCTACACAGTGGAAAGGTTCTGGGAGTTAGTCTCCTTTGAATATCTCGTGCGCACTTAGAAATGCCGCACTTTGAGAATGATGCAAGCTAGAATTCAGGCAAGCTAATATTATGTGTATATATACACACACACTCCTACAAAAGCCACTCCCTGCAACAGCACAATTAGCACCTTAATGGCCCTATGTACGTGGCAATCAGACTAATGTAACACCAGTCTAACGAAATTCCTTACCTGTTCTGGGCACACCAAAAACACTGGCTAGACGTTCTTGCTGCAGTGGAAAGTTCAGCTGAAGTTCTGCTACGTGGAAAATTCAACTGAAGTTCTGCTGTTCTGGGCATGCCAAAGAGCACGGCTGAAGTTCTGCTGCAGTGGAAAGTTCAGCTGAAGTTCTGCTACGGTGGAAGAGTTTCTAGAGTTTGTCTCGTCGTCTCTCTGAGTGCTTAGAGATGCTGCACCTTTGAGAGTGATGCAAGCTAGAATTAGGCAAGCTAATAATATGTGTGGCTATATATACACACACTCCTACAAAAAGCCACATCCTACAGCAACACAGTTCTCACCTTAATGACCTATGCTCGTAGCTTAAATCAGACAATAGCAACACCAGTCCTAACAAATTCCTTACCTGTTTCTGGTAGCATCACGAAACACAGCTGGTTCTGTACTACAGTGGAGAAGTTTCGGCTGAAGTTCTGCTACAGTGGAAAGTTCTGGAGTTTTGTGCTACTTGAGATATCTCTAGTGCACTTAGAAATGCTGCACTTTGAGAATGATGCAAGCTAGAATTGGGCAGAAGCTAATATTTTGTGGCTATATACACACACTCTACAAAGCCCACTCCTACAACCTTTGTTAACACCTTGGCCCTATGCTCATTAGCAATCAGACAATAGCAACACCAGTCTAACAAATTCCTTACCTGTTCTGAGCAGCACGCAAAAGCACTGGCTGAAGTTCTGCTGCAGTGGAAAGTTTAGTGAGTTCATATTCTGAGCACCACCAAACACAACTGAAGTTCTGCTGCAGTGGAAAGTTCCGCTGGTCATACCCCAGTGGAAAGTTCTAGGTTTGTCTCTTGTAGATGTCTGGATGCACTTAGAAATGCTGCACTTTGAGAATGATGCAAGCTAGAATTAAGGCAGAAGCCTTTAATATTATGTGGCTATATGTACACACACTCACACACTCCTACAAAGCCTCTCCTGCAACAACACAGTTAACACCTTAATGGCCCTATGCTCATTGCAATCAGACAATAGCAACACGAGTCTAACGATTCCTTACCTGTTCTGAGACCACACCAAAACACAGCTAGTTCTGTCTAGGAGTGGAAAGTTCAGGCTGAAGTCTCTGCATATTCTAGTGCACTAGAAAACGCCAGCACTTTCTGGGTGCAAGTGATGCTGCGGTTCTGACTACGCCAAAACACAGCTGAAGTTCTGCTACAGTGGAAAGTTCAGCTTGAAGTTCTGCTACAGTGGAAAGTTCTGGGTTAGTCTTCTCTGAATAATCTCTGGTTTTTACTTAGAAATCGCTGCACTTTGAGAATGATCGCAAGCTAGAATTGAGGCAAGCTACAATATTATGTGGCTATATATCACACACACTCCTGCAAAAGCCTCCTACAACAGCAGCAATTAACACCTTGATGGCCCTATGCTCATTAGCAATCAGACAATAACAACACCAGTCCCAGCAAATTCCTTACCTGTTCTGAGCACACCGCAAAAACACAGCTGTGTGAGTTCTGCTGCAGTGGAAAGTTCAGCTGAAGTTCTTCTGCAGTGGAAAGTTCAGCTGAAGTTCTGCTGTTCTGAGCATGCCAAAAGACACAGCTGAGATTCTGCTGCAGTAGAAAGTTCAGCTGAAGTTCGGCTACAGTGGAAAGTTCTAGAGTTTGTCTCCTGTATGTCTCTGAGTGCGCATTAGAAAATGCACGCTTTCTGGGAATGATGCAAGCTAGAGAATTGGGCAAGCTAATATTATGTGGCTAATATATACACACTCCTACAAAAGCCACTCCTGCAGCAACACAATTGGCTACCTGTGACTGGTCCTATGCTCATTAGCAAATCGGACAATGGCAGCACCAGATCTAACAAAATTCCCTTGTACCTGTTCTGGGCACACACCCAAGAAACACAGCTGAAGTTCTGCTGCAGTGGAGACAGCTGAAGTTCTGCTGTTCTGAGAGCACACCAAAACACACAGCTGAAGTTCTGCACTACAGTGGAAAGGATTCAGCGGAGGGTTCTCTACAGTGAAAGAGTTCTAGGTTTGTCTCCTGTATATCTCTAGTGCACTTAAATGCTGCACTTTGAGAATGATGCAAGCTAGAAATTAGGCAAGCTATTATGTGTGGCTGTACACACACACACTCCTACACAAAAAGCTCCTACAACCTTTACCTGACGCCTTAATGGCCCTATGCTCATTAGCAATCAGACTAATATGCAACACCAGTCTAACAAATTCCTTACCTGTTCTGAGCTCTTCCAAAACGCAGCTGAAGTTTCTGCTACAGTGGAAGGATTCAGCTGAAGTTTCTACTACAGTGAAAGTTCTAGGTTTGTCTCTTGGGCCTCTAGTGCCTTAGAAATGCTGCGCCCAGATGCTAAGCTGTTCTGGGCACGCCAAAAGCTTTGCTGAAAGTTCTGCTGCAGTGGAAAGTTCAGCTGAGAAGTTCTCTTTACAGTGGAAAGTTCTAGGTTTGTCTCCTGTATATCTCTAGTGCCTTAGAAATGCTGCACTTTTTGAGAATGATACAAGACAAAAGCTAGAAGTAGAGCAGAAAGCTATCTATTAATGTGGCTATATATGCACACACACTCCTACAAAGCCACATCCTACAACAACACAATTAACACCTTAATGGCCCTATGCTCATTAGCAATCAGACAATAGCAACACCAGTCCTAACAAATTCCTGCCTGTTGCTGGGACTACCAAAAACACAGCTGAAGTTCTGCTACAGTGGAAAGTTCAGCTGAAGTTCCTACTACAGTGGAAAGTTCTAGGTTAGTCTGCTGTATATCTCTAGTACTTAGAAATGCTTGCACTTTGAGGAGTGATGCAAGCTAGAATTAGGCAAGCTAATATTTGTGGCTATATATGCACCTGCTCTGCAAAAAACCCCTCCTACAACAACACAATTAACACCTTAATGGCCTATGCTCATTAGCAATCAGACAATAGCAACACCAGTCTAATAAAATTCCTTACCTGTTCTGGGCACACCAAAAACACAGCTGAAGTTCTGCTACAGTGGAAAGTTCAGCTGAAGTTCTCTGTCTGAGCACCAAGCACCTGGCTGAAGTTCTGCTACAGTGGAAAGTTCCTAGCTGAGGTTCTGCTACGAGCGGAAAGTTCTAGAGTTGGTCTCCTGTATATCTCTCGTGCACTAGAAATGCTGCCCCTGCGAGGAATGATGCAAGCTAGAGAATTGGGCAAGCTAATATTATGTATTTATATATACACACACTCCCTGCAAAAGCCCCTCCTACAACAGCACAATTAACACCTTAGCATGGCCCTATGCTCATTAGCAATCAGACAATAGCAACACCAGTCTAACAAATTCCTTACCTGTTCTGAGCACACCCAAAACACAGCTGAAGTTCTGCTGCAGTGGAAAGTTCAGCTGAAGTTCTCTCTCTACAGTGGAAAGTTCAGCTGAGAGTTCTGCTGTTCACGAGCACTTCCAAAACACAGCTGAAGGGTTCTGCCTTTCTAGTGGAGAAAGTTCAGCTGAAGTTTCTCTTTACAGTGGAAGGTTCTGGAGTTGGTCGATCGCTCTATGTCTCTAGTTTTGCACTTAGAAATGCCGCACTTTTGAGTGTGATGCCAGCTGGGGTGAGGCAAAGCTATTATTATGTGGCTACATCTACACACTCACTACTAAGGCCCCTCCTGCAACAGCAGAATTAACGCCTTGGTCTATGCTCAGTAGCAATCGAGACAAGTAGCAGCACCAGTCACCAAATTCCTTGCACTGCCTCTAGGCCACACCAAAACACAGCTGAAGTTCTTACTACAGTGTGGAAGAGTTCAGCATGAAGTTCCCCGTACTAGTGGAAAGTTCAGCTGAGAGTTCTGCTGTTCTGAGCACGCACCAAACACGGCTGAAGTTCTGCTACGGTGGAGAGTTCAGCTGGTTCAGCTACAGTGGAAAGGTTCTAGGTTAGTCTCACTGTATATCTCTAGTGCACTTAGAAATGCCGCACTTTGGGAATGATAAGCTAAATTGAGCAAGCTAATATTATGTGGCTATATATACACACTCCTGCAAAAGCCCCTCCACTACAACAGCACAGTGCGCACCTTGTGGCCCTATGTCATTGGCAGTCAGACAATAGCAACACCAGTCTATCAAATTCCTTGCCTGTTCTGCAGAGCACACCCAAGCGCGGCTGAAGTTCTTTGCTGCAGTGGAAGGTTCAGCTGAAGTTCTGCTACAGTGGAAAGTTTCGGCTGAAGGTTCTGCTTTGTTTCTGAGCACACCCAAACCACAGCTGAAGTTCTGCTGCAGTGGAAAGTTCAGCTGAAGTTCTGCTACAGTGGAAAGACTCTAGGTTTGGTCTCCTGTATGTCTCTGGTACTATAGCAATGCTAGCACTTTGAGAATGATGCAAGCTAAGAATTAGGCGAGCTGATATTGTGGCTACACATATACACGCCATCCTACCAGCTACCCCTCCTGCAACAACACCAATTGACACCTGTAATGGCCTGCCATGCTCGTTTGACAGTCCGGACAGTAAGCAGCACCGGTCTAACGGAATTCCTTACCTGTTCTGGGCACGCAAAACCTTTGGCTGAAGTTCGCGCTTGCGGTGGAGAAGTTCAGCTGAAGTTTGTTTACTACAGTGGAAAAGTTCGAGGTGACAGTTCTGCTGTTCTGGGCACACAAAACACAGCTGAGGTTCGACTACAGTGGAAAGTTCACTGCAGTTCTCTACCATGGAAAGTTCTACGGATTAGTCTCTGTTATCTCTATTGCACTTAGAAATGCTGCACTTTGGGAATGATGCAAGCTAGAATTAGGCAAGCTAATATTATGTGGCTATATATACACACACTCCTACAAAAGCCCCTCCTACAACAACACAATTAACACCTTAATGGCCCTATGCTCATTAGCAATCAGACAATAGCAGCTACCAGTCTAACAAATTCCTTACCTGTTCTGAGGCACACCAAAACACAGCTGAAGTTCTGCTACAGTGGAAAGTTCAGCTGAAGTTCTACTACAGTGGAAAGTTCAGCTGAAGTTCTGCTGTTCTGAGCACACCAAACACAGCTGAAGTTCTGCTACAGTGGAAGAAAGTTCAGCTGAAGTTCTGCTACAGTGGAAGAGTTCTAGGTTGGTCTCACTTGTATCTCTGGTGCACTTAGAATGCCACACTTTGGGAATGATGCAGAGATAGAATTAGGCAAGCTAATATTTATGTGGCTATATACACACTCACTACAAAAGCCCCTCCTACAACAGCACAGTGCTACCTATAATGGCCTATGCTCATTAGCAATCAGACAATAGCAACTCCAGTCCTACAGATTCCTTACCATGTTCTATTTTCCAAAGCACAGCTGAGTTCTGCTGCAGTGGAAAGTTCAAGCTGAAGTTCTCTACTACAGTGGAAAGTTCAGCTGAAGTTCTGCTGTTCTGAGCACGCAAACACAGCTGGTTCTGCTACAGTGGAAAGTTCAGCTGAGTTCTGCTACAGTGGAAAGTTCTGGGTTGGTCTCCTGTATATCTCTGGTGCACTTAGAAATGCTGCACTTTGAGAATGATGAAGCTAGGAATTAGGCAAGCCTAATATTATGGCATGACTCTCGCACACTCTACAAAAGCCTCCTACAACAACACAATTAACACCTTGATGTCACTCTATGCTACATTAGCAATCAGACAATAGCAGCACCCAGTATCAAATTCCATACCTGTTCTGAGCACCATAAACACAGCTGAAGTTTCTGCTGCAGTGGAAAGTTCAGCGTGGTTCTGCTTACAGTGGAAAGTTCAGCTGAAGTTCTGCTGTTCTGAGCACATCAAAACACAGCTGAAGGTCTGCTACAGTGGAAAGTTCAGCTGAGTTTACTCTTACTGCAGTGGAAAGTCCACAGGTTGGTCTCTCTCGTATGTCTCTGAATTGCACTTAAATGCTGCTCTTAACGGGAATGATGCTATAGCTAGTGATGGCTTAGTCAATATTTTCAGCTGGCTATATATACACACCTCCTACAAACAGCCACTCCCTGCAACCAGCACTGTTAACTTTGCTGTAATGACCCTATGTCATTGCTGTCAGACAATATGCATGCTGAACACAGTCCCAACAAATTCCTTGCCTGTTCTGAGGCACTGCAAAACACGGCTGAAGTTCTGCTACAGTGGAAAGTTCAGCTGGTTCTGTACAGTGGAAAGTTCAGCTGAGTTCTGCTGTTCCGAGCACACAAAACACAGCTGAGGTTTCACTACGGTGGAAGTTCAGCTGAGTTCTCTACAGTGGAAGAGTTCTAGAGTTGGTCTCCTGTATATCTCTAGTGCACTTGAGAAATGCCTGCACTTTGGAAATGATGCACGCAGCTGAATTAGACAGCTAATATTATGTATTATATATGCACACACTCCTACAAAGGCCCTCCTACAACAACACAATTAACTTCCTTAATGACCTATGCTCATTAGCAATCAGACAATAGCAACACCAGTCTAACAAATTCCTTACCTGTTCTAGAGCACACCCAAAACACAGCTGAAGTTCTGCTACAGTGGAAAGTTCAGCTGAAGTTCTTCTACAGTTGAAAGTTCAGCTGAAGTTCTGCTGTTCTAAGCACACCAAAACACAGCTGAAGTTCTGCTACAGTGGAAAGTTCAGCTGAAGTTCTGCTACAGTGGAAAGTTCTGGGTTAGTCTCCTTTATATCTCTAGTGCACTTAGAAATGCCGCACTTTGGGAATGATGCAAGCTAGAATTAGACAAGCTAATATTATGTGGCTATATATACACACTCCTACAAGCCCTCACTACAACAACACAATTAACACCTGATGGCTATGCTCATTAGCAATCAGACAATAGCAACACCAGTCTAACAAATTCCTTACCTGTTCTGAGCACACCAAAACACAGCTGAAGTTCTGCTACAGTTGAAAGTTCAGCTGAAGTTCTGCTACAGTGGAAAGTTCAGCTGAAGTTCTGCTGTTCTGAGCACACCAAAACACAGCTGAAGTTCTGCTGCAGTGGAAAGTTCAGCTGAAGTTCTGCTACAGTGGAAAGTTCCAGCTGAAGTTCTGCTACAGTGGAAAGTTCTAGGTTAGTCTCCTGTATATCTCTAGTGCACTTAGAAATGCTGCACTTTGAGAATGATGCAAGCTAGAATTAGGCAAGCTAATATTATGTGGCTATATATACACACTCCTACAAAAGCCCTCATACAACAACACAATTAACACCTTAATGGCTATGTCATTAGCAGTCAGACAATAGCAACACCAGTCTAACAAATTCCTTACCTGTTCTGAGCACACCAGAACACAGCTGAAGTTCTGCTACAGTGGAAAGTTCAGCTGAAGTTCTCTACAGTGGAAAGTTCAGCGAAGTTCTGCTGTTCTCGACACGCCAAAACACAGCTGAAGTTCTGCTGCAGTGGAAAGTTCAGCTGAAGTTCTGCTACAGTGGAAAGTTCTAGGTTAGTCTCTGCATATCTCTAGTGCACTTAGAAATGCTGCACTTTGAGAATGATGCAAGCTAGAATTAGGCAAGCTAATATTATGTGGCTATATATACACACCTCCTACAAAAGCCCATCCTACAACAACACAATTAACACCTTAATGGCCCTATGCTCATTAGCAATCAGACAATAGCAACACCAGTCTAACAAATTCCTTACCTGTTCTGAGCACGTGCAAACACAGCTGAAGTTCTGCTACAGTGGAAAGTTCAGCTGGTTCTCTCACAGTGGACAGTTCTAGGTTAGTCTACTGTCACTCTCGGTGCATAGAAATGCTGCACTTTGAGAAGTGATAGTCTGGCTAAGTATTAGGCAAGCAATATTTGGCTATCTTACACACACTCCTACAAAAGCCCCTCGCTACAACAGCACAATTATGCTACCTTAATGTCTTATGCTCATTAGCCGTCGGTCAATAGCATCACCGGTCTATCAGATTCCTTACCCGTTCTGAGCACACCAAACGCAGCTGAGAAGTTCTGCTTTACAGTGGAAAGTTCGGCTGAAGTTCTGCACTATTCTGCAGGGCACGCAAACACAGCTGAAGTTCTGCTGCAGTGGAAAGTTCATGCTGAAGTTCTGCTACAGTGGAAAGTTCTAGAGTTAGTCTCCTGTATATCTCTAGTGCACTTAGAAATGCTGCCCTTTGAGAATGATGCAAGCTAGAATTAGAGCAAGCTAATATTATGTGGCTATATATATACACACTCCTACAAAAGCCCTCCTACAACAACACAATTAACACCTTAATGGCCCTATGCTCATTAGCAATCAGACAATAGCAACACCAGTCTAACAAATTCCTTACCTGTTCTAGGCACACCCAAAGCACAGCTGAAGTTCTGCTACAGTGGAGAAGTTCAGCTGAAGTTCTGCTACAGTGGAAAGTTCAGCTGAAGTTCTGCTGTTCTGAGCACACCAAAACACAGCTGAAGTTCTGCTACAGTGGAAAGTTCAGCTGAAGTTCTACTGCAGTGGAAAGTTCTAGGTTAGTCTCCTCGTATATCTCTAGTGCACTTAGAAATGCCGCACTTTAGGGAATGATGCAAGCTAGAATTAGGCAAGCTAATATTATGTGGCTATATATACACACCTCCTACAAAGATCCCCTCCTACAACAACACAATTAACACCTTAATGGCCCTATGTCAGTAGCAATCAGACACACAGCAACACCAGTCTAACAAATTCCTTACCTGTTCTGAGCACACCAAAACACAGCTGAAGTTCTGCTACAGTGGAAAGTTCAGCTGAAGTTCTGCTACAGTGGAAAGTTCAGCTGAAGTTCTGCTGTTCTGAGCACACCAAAACACAGCTGAAGTTCTGCTGCAGTGGAAAGTTCAGCTGAAGTTCTGCTACAGTGGAAAGTTCTAGGTTAGTCTCCTGTATATCTCTAGTGCACTTAGAAATGCTGCACTTTGAGAATGATGCAAGCTAGAATTAGGCAAGCTAATATTATGTGGCTATATATACACACACTCCTACAAAAGCCCCTCCTACAACAACACAATTAACACCTTAATGGCCCTATGCTCATTAGCAATCAGACAATAGCAACACCAGTCTAACAAATTCCTTACCTGTTCTGAGGCACACCAAAACACAGCTGAAGTTCTGCTACAGTGGAAAGTTCAGCTGAAGTTCTGCTGTTCTGAAGCACACCAAAACACAGCTGAAGTTCTGCTACAGTGGAAAGTTCAGCTGAAGTTCTGCTACAGTGGAAAGTTCTAGGTTGGTCTCCTGTATATCTCTAGTGCACTTAGAAATGCTGCACTTTGAGAATGATGCGAAGCTAGAATTAGGCAAGCTAATATTATGTGGCTATATATACACACACTCCTACAAAAGCCCCTCCTACAACAACACAATTAACACCTTAATGGCCCTATGCTCATTAGCAATCAGACAATAGCAACACCAGTCTAACAAATTCCTTACCTGTTCTGAGCACACCAAAACACAGCTGAAGTTCTGCTACAGTGGAAAGTTCAGCTGAAGTTCTGCTACAGTGGAAAGTTCAGCTGAAGTTCTGCTGTTCTGAGCACACCAAAACACAGCTGAAGTTCTGCTACAGTGGAAAGTTCAGCTGAAGTTCTGCTACAGTGGAAAGTTCTAGGTTAGTCTCCTGTATATCTCTAGTGCACTTAGAAATGCTGCACTTTGAGAATGATGCAAGCTAGAATTAGGCAAGCTAATATTATGTGGCTATATATACACACACTCCTACAAAAGCCCCTCCTACAACAACACAATTAACACCTTAATGGCCCTATGCTCATTAGCAATCAGACAATAGCAACACCAGTCTAACAAATTCCTTACCTGTTCTGAGCACACCAAAACACAGCTGAAGTTCTGCTACAGTGGAAAGTTCAGCTGAAGTTCTGCTACAGTGGAAAATTCAACTGAAGTTCTGCTGTTCTGAGCACACCAAAACACAGCTGAAGTTCTGCTACAGTGGAAAGTTCAGCTGAAGTTCTGCTACAGTGGAAAGTTCTAGGTTAGTCTCCTGTATATCTCTAGTGCACTTAGAAATGCTGCACTTTGAGAATGATGCAAGCTAGAATTAGGCAAGCTAATATTATGTGGCTATATATACACACACTCCTACAAAAGCCCATCCTACAACAACACAATTAACACCTTAATGGCCCTATGCTCATTAGCAATCAGACAATAGCAACACCAGTCTAACAAATTCCTTACCTGTTCTGAGCACATCAAAACACAGCTGAAGTTCTGCTACAGTGGAAAGTTCAGCTGAAGTTCTGCTACAGTGGAAAGTTCTAGGTTAGTCTACTGTATATCTCTAGTGCACTTAGAAATGCTGCACTTTGAGAATGATGCAAGCTAGAATTAGGCAAGCTAATATTTTGTGGCTATATATCACACACTCCTACAAAAGCCCTCCTACAACAACACAATTAACACCTTAATGGCCCTATGCTCATTAGCAATCAGACAATAGCAACACCAGTCTAACAAATTCCTTACCTGTTCTGAGCACACCAAAAACACAGCTGAAGTTCTGCTACAGTGGAAAGTTCAGCTGAAGTTCTGCTATTCTGAGCACACCAAAACACAGCTGAAGTTCTGCTACAGTGGAAAGTTCAGCTGAAGTTCTGCTACAGTGGAAAGTTCTAGGTTAGTCTCCTGTATATCTCTAGTGCACTTAGAAATGCTGCCTTTGAGAATGATGCAAGCTAGAATTAGGCAAGCTAATATTATGTGGCTATATATACACACACTCCTACAAAAGCCCCTCCTACAACAACACAATTAACACCTTAATGGCCCTATGCTCATTAGCAATCAGACAATAGCAACACCAGTCTAACAAATTCCTTACCTGTTCTGAGCACACCAAAACACAGCTGAAGTTCTGCTACAGTGGAAAGTTCAGCTGAAGTTCTGCTACAGTGGAAAGTTCAGCTGAAGTTCTGCTGTTCTGAGCACACCAAAACACAGCTGAAGTTCTGCTACAGTGGAAAGTTCAGCTGAAGTTCTGCTACAGTGGAAAGTTCTAGGTTAGTCTCCTCTATATCTCTAGTGCACTTAGAAATGCTGCACTTTGAGAATGATGCAAGCTAGAATTAGGCAAGCTAATATTATGTGGCTATATATACACACACTCCTACAAAATCCCCTCCTACAACAACAGAATTAACACCTTAATGGCCCTATGCTCATTAGCAATCAGACAATAGCAACACCAGTCTAACAAATTCCTTACCTGTTCTGAGCACACCAAAACACAGCTGAAGTTCTGCTACAGTGGAAAGTTCAGCTGAAGTTCTGCTACAGTGGAAAGTTCAGCTGAAGTTCTGCTGTTCTGAGCACACCAAAACACAGCTGAAGTTCTGCTACAGTGGAAAGTTCAGCTGAAGTTCTGCTACAGTGGAAAGTTCTAGGTTAGTCTCCTGTATATCTCTAGTGCACTTAGAAATGCCGCACTTTGGGAATGATGCAAGCTAGAATTAGGCAAGCTAATATTATGTGGCTATATATACACACACTCCTACAAAGCCCCTCCTACAACAACACAATTAACACCTTAATGGCCCTATGCTCATTAGCAATCAGACAATAGCAACACCAGTCTAACAAATTCCTTACCTGTTCTGAGCACACCAAAACACAGCTGAAGTTCTGCTACAGTGGAAAGTTCAGCTGAAGTTCTGCTACAGTGGAAAGTTCAGCTGAAGTTCTGCTGTTCTGAGCACACCAAAAACACAGCTGAAGTTCTGCTACAGTGGAAAGTTCAGCTGAAGTTCTGCTACAGTGGAAAGTTCTAGGTTAGTCTCCTGTATATCTCTAGTGCACTTAGAAATGCTGCACTTTGAGAATGATGCAAGCTAGAATTAGGCAAGCTAATATTATGTGGCTATATATACACACACTCCTACAAAAGCCCTCCTACAACAACACAATTAACACCTTAATGGCCCTATGCTCATTAGCAATCAGACAATAGCAACACCAGTCTAACAAATTCCTTACCTGTTCTGAGCACACCCAAAACACAGCTGAAGTTCTGCTACAGTGGAAAGTTCAGCTGAAGTTCTTACTACAGTGGAAAGTTCAGCTGAAGTTCTGCTGTTCTGGGCACGCAAAACACAGCTGAAGTTCTGCTACAGTGGAAAGTTCAGCTGAAGTTCTGCTACAGTGGAAAGTTCTAGGTTAGTCTCCTGTATATCTCTAGTGCACTTAGAAATGCTGCACTTTGAGAATGATGCAAGCTAGAATTAGGCAAGCTAATATTATGTGGCTATATATACACACACACTCCTACAAAAGCCCATCCTACAACAACACAATTAACACCTTAATGGCCCTATGCTCATTAGCAATCAGACAATAGCAACACCAGTCTAACAAATTCCTTACCTGTTCAGAGCACATCCAAAGCACAGCTGAAGTTCTGCTACAGTGGAAAGTTCAGCTGAAGTTCTGCATACAGTGGAAAGTTCTAGGTTAGTCTCCTGTATATCTCTGGTACTTAGAAATGCTGCACTTTGAGAATGA
>JAKVIS010004481.1:0-13899 GCA_033119425.1 Bufotes viridis
AAGTGCAAAGTTCCCTGGGAAAAGGGAATATGCAAAATAAATGTGGATCCCCAGTTATGGGTCTACAACACAATTAAAGCCAGATATCCCTCAAAGGAAGGAAAACCAAGCAAAGAAGTGTCTCCATTACAGAGATCACCAAATCCACCATATTAAGTGGCCCCTATGTCAAGATCCCGCTTTTTTACAAGCTTTAAGGATGTGACAGGGAAAATCTAAGCCAGTTATCCATCCACAGACAGCTGTTTCGGGGTGTTGCCCCTCATCAGTGCGGAGTAGGATTCTGGCTAACCGGGAGCAATGCCTCGGAGACCACCCAAACACAACAATAGCTGATCTCCTCAGGGAGACCAGCTACAAAACACCACGGAGCCTCACTTAAGAGTCTCAACACAGCAATCCGAAGTGCAAAGTTCCCTGGGAAAAGGGAATATGCAAAATAAATGTGGAGCCCAAGTTATGGGTCTATAACACAATGAAAGCCAGATATCCCTCAAAGGAAGGAAAACCAAGCAAAGAGGTGTCTTCATTACAGAGATCACCAAATCCACCATATTAAGTGGCCCCTATGTCAAGATCCCGCTTTTTTACAAGCTTTAAGGATGTGATGGGGAAAACCTAAGCCAGTTATCCATCCACAGACAGCTGTTTCGGGGTGTTTCCCTCATCAGTGCAGAGTAGGATTCTGGCTAACCGGGAGCAATGCCTCGGAGACCACCCAAACACAACAATAGCTGATCTCCTCAGGGAGACCAGCTACAAAAACATCGCGGAACCTCACTTAAGAGTCTCAACACAGCAATCTGAAGTGCAAAATAAATGTGGAGCCCCAGTTATGGGTCTACAACACAATGAAAGCCAGATATCCTTCAAAGGAAGGAAAACCAAGCAAAGGGGTGTCTCCATTACAGAGATCACCAAATCCACAATATTAAGTGGCCCCTATGTCAAGATCCCGCTTTTTGTACAAGCTTTAAGGATGTGACGTGGAAAATCTAAGCCAGTTATCCATCCACAGACAGCTGTTTCGGAGTGTTGCCCCTCATCAGTGCGGAGTAGGATTCTGGCTAACTTGGAGCAATGCCTCGAAGACCACCCAAACACAACAATAGCTGATCTCCTCAGGGAGACCAGCTACAAAAACACTGCGGAGCCTCACTTAAGAGTCTCAACACAGCAATCCGAAGTGCAAAGTTCCCTGGGAAAAGGGAATATGCAAAATAAATGTGGATCCCCAGTTATGGGTCTACAACACAATGAAAGCAAGATATCCCTCAAAGGAAGGAAAACCAAGCAAAAATGTGTCTCCAATACAGAGATCACCAAATCCACCATATTAAGTGGCCACTATGTCAAGATCCCGCTTTTTTTTACAAGCTTTAAGGATGTGACGGGGAAAACCTAAGCCAGTTATCCATCCACAGATAGCTGTTTCGGGGTGTTTCCCTCATCAGTGCAGAGTAGGATTCTGGCTAAGCGGGAGCAATGCCTCGGAGACCACCCAAACACAACAATAGCTGATCTCCTCAGGGAGACCAGCTACAAAAAACACCGCGGAGCCACACTTAAGAGTCTCAACACAGCAATCCGAAGTGCAAAATTCCCTGGGAAAAGGGAATATGCAAAATAAATGTGGAGCCCAAGTTATAGGTCTACAACACAATGAAAGCCAGATATCCTTCAAAGGAAGGAAAACCAAGCAAAATGGTGTCTCCATTACAAAGATCACCAAATCCACCATATTAAGTGGCCACTAAGTCAAGATCCCGCTTTTTTTTACAAGCTTTAAGGATGTGACGGGGAAAACCTAAGCCAGTTATCCATCCACAGACAGCTGTTTCGGGGTTGTTGCCACTTATCAATGCGGAGTAGGATTCTGGCTAATCGGGAGCAATGCCTCGGAGACCACCCACACACAACAATAGCTGATCTCCTCAGGGAGACCAAATACAAAAAACACCGCAGAGCCTCACTTAAGAGTCTCAACACAGCAATCCGAAGTGCAATGTTCCCTGGGAAAAGGGAATATGCAAAATAAATGTGGAGCCCTAGTTATGGGTCTACAACACAATGAAAGCCATATATCCTTCAAAGGAAGGAAAACCAAGCAAAAATGTGTCTCCAATACAGAGATCACCAAATCCACCATATTAAGTGGCCACTATGTCAAGATCCCGCTTTTTTTTTTTTACAAGCTTTAAGGATGTGACGGGGAAAACCTAAGCCAGTTATCCATCCACAGATAGCTGTTTCGGGGTGTTTCCCCTCATCAGTGCAGAGTAGGATTCTGGCTAAGCGGGAGCAATGCCTCGGAGACCACCCAAACACAACAATAGCTGATCTCCTCAGGGAGACCAGCTACAAAAAACACCGCGGAGCCACACTTAAGAGTCTCAACACCAGCAATCCGAAGTGCAAAATTCCCTGGGAAAAGGGAATATGCAAAATAAATGTGGAGCCCAAGTTATAGGTCAACAACACAATGAAAGCCAGATATCCTTCAAAGGAAGGAAAACCAAGCAAAAATGTGTCTTCAATACAGAGATCACCAAATCCACCATATTAAGTGGCCACTATGTCAAGATCCCGCTTTTTTTTTTACAAGCTTTAAGGATGTGACGGGGAAAACCTAAGCCAGTTATCCATCCACAGATAATGTTTCGGGTGTTTCCCTCATCAGTGCAGAGTAGGATTCTGGCTAAGCGGGAGCAATGCCTCGGAGACCACCCAAACACAACAATAGCTGATCTCCTGAGGGAGACCAGCTACAAAAACACCGCGGAGCCACACTTAAGAGTCTAAACACAGCAATCCGAAGTGCAAAATTCCCTGGGAAAAGGGAATATGCAAAATAAATGTGGAGCCCCAGTTATAGGTCTACAACACAATGAAAGCCAGATATCCTTCAAAGGAAGGAAAACCAACAAAAATGTGTCTCCAATACAGAGATCACCAAATCCACCGTATTAAGTGGCCACTATGTCAAGATTCCGCTTTTTTACAAGCTTTAAGAATGTTAGGGGAAAACCTAAGCCAGTTATCCATCCACAGATAGCTGTTTCGGGTGTTTCCCCTCATCAGTGCGGAGTAGGATTCTGGCTAAGCGGGAGCAATGCCTCGGAGACCACCCAAACACAACAATAGCTGATCTCCTCAGGGAGACCAGCTACAAAAAACACCGCAGAGCCACACTTAAGAGTCTCAACACAGCAATCCGAAGTGCAAAATTCCCTGGGAAAAGGGAATATGCAAAATAAATTTGGAGCCCCAGTTATGGGTCTACAACACAATGAAAGCCAGATATCCCTCAAAGGAAGGAAAACCAAGCAAAGGGGTGTCTCCTTTACAAAGATCACCAAATCCAAAATATTAAGTGGCCCCTATGTCAAGATCCCGCTTTTTACAAGCTTTAAGGATGTGACGGGGAAAATCTAAGCCAGTTATCCATCCACAGACTGTTTCAGGGTGTTGCCCCTCATCAGTGCGGAGTAGGATTCTGGCTAACTTGGAGCAATGCCTCGGAGACTAGTGATGTCGCGAACATAAAATTTTCAGTTCGCGAACAGCGAACGCGAACTTCCGCAAATGTTCGCGAACAGGCGAACCGGGCGAACCGCCATAGACTTCAATAGACAGGCGAATTTTAAAAACCAAAGGGACTCTTTCTGGCCACAATAGTGATGGAAAAGTTGTTTCAAGGGGACTAACACCTGGACTGTGGCATGCCGGAGGGGATCCATGGCAAAACTCCCATGGAAAATTACGTAGTGGACGCAGAGTCGGGTTTTAATCCATAAAGGGCATAAATCACGTAACATTCCTAAATTGTTTGGAATAACATGCTTTAAAACATCCAGTGTGTGTATACGATCAGGTATGATGTTGTATCGATCAGGTAGTGTAAGGGTTACGCCCGATACTCAGACATTGACATACCAAACTCCTCTTTTAATGCACCGCAAACAGTCCATTTGCACAACCGCAAACTCCCCATTTGCACAAGGTTGGATACCAAGCTAGCCACGTCCCGGTGATGTCATTGAAGGTTTCTTCCTCCACCCAGCCACGTACAACACCAAGGGTCCCCGAAAGGTCAATTGAATTGATTTTTCGAACGGGGAGATGGTTAAAAAACGCTGGCTCCCTCCCCTTTGTTTTAATCCACGGTCACTGCATCTGCGCTGTGCAATTTACTGTCACACTCGATATGAGTCGTATTTTCTGTAGTACTATTCTAATCAGTTTAATCCCTGTTACATCCCATATCAGGGATTGCCTTTTGTGAAAAAAAATTTAGGCCTGGTACCTTCGACTGCCTTCACAATGACAGACCAAACTCTCATACACCAAACTGAATTGATTTCAGGAACCGGGAGATGGAAAAAGCAGCTTGGTCGGTCCTCATACTCCCAAATTGGGGCACTGCGCGTGCACAGAGCAATGTGCTGTGACACCCTATATGAGTGGTGTCTTAACTAGTACTATTCCTATCAGCGGCGGGCGGGTGCGTGGTAACTTGAGAGCAGGTGACCAAAGCTGAGCTGGAGGAAGATGGTGCGTCAAGGTTCTTAGCGGAAGCTGTTGAAGATTGGGTGTCCTGTCTAAGCCAGTCAACTACGTCCTCAGAATTTTTCGGGTTCAGGGTACATGGCCTCTGAACACTAGGCATTATTCCAGGGACAGTGGAAATCACAGCACCACGACCACGACGGCCCCTGCGGTGTGGCCTGCCTCTGCCTGTCATTTTTTTCGATAAGTGGTACTGTGCCACCCGGTATCAGTGGTTGGCACTGGCAGTGGGCACACTACAGTCTGTGGAGGTGGGCCTGACACGCACTGGCAGGAGGCAAGCAACTGAAATTAGACTAATGTGTAAAAATGAAATGCCTTATTTATCGGCAAGCTACTGTGCCACCCGGTATCAGTGGTTGGCACTGGCAGTGGGCACACTACAGTCAGTGGAAGTGGGCCTGACACGCACTGGCAGCAGGCAAGCAACTGAAATTAGACTAATGTGTAAAAATGAAATGCCTTTTTTATGCAAAGTCCTGTGCCAGCCGGTATGAGTGGTAGGCACTGGCAGTGGGCACACTACAGTCACTGGAAGTCAGCCTGACACACACTGGCAGGCAACTAACCTTAGATTAAAGTGTAAAAATTAAATGCCTATTTTGATGCAAAGTCCTCAGCCAGCCGGTATGAGTGGTAGGCACTGGCAGTGGGCACACTACAGTCACTGGAAGTCAGCCTGACACACACTGGCAGGCAACTAACCTTAGATTAAAGTGTAAAAATTAAATGCCTTTTTTGATGCAAAGTCCTGTGCCACACGGGATGACAGGGGTGGGCACTGGCAGTGGGCACACTACAGTCAGTGGAAGTCGGCCTGACACACACTAGCAGCAGGCAAGCAGCTGAAATTACACTAAAGTGTAAAAATTAAATGCCTATTTTGATGCAAAGTCCTCTGCCAGCCGGTATGAGTGGTAGGCACTGGCAGTGGGCACACTACAGTCACTGGAAGTCAGCCTGACACACACTGGCAGGCAACTAACCTTAGATTAAAGTGTAAAAATGAAATGCCTTTTTTGATGCAAAGTCCTGTGCCACACGGGATGACAGGGGTGGGCACTGGCAGTGGGCACACTACAGTCAGTGGAAGTCGGCCTGACACACACTGGCAGGCAACTAACCTTAGATTAAAGTGTAAAAATTAAATGCTTTTTTGATGCAAAGTCCTGTGCCACACGGGATGACAGGGGTGGGCACTGGCAGTGGGCACACTACAGTCAGTGGAAGTCGGCCTGACACACACTGGCAGGCAACTAACCTTAGATTAAAGTGTAAAAATTAAATGCTTTTTTGATGCAAAGTCAAACGGGATGACAGGGGTGGGCACTGGCAGAGGGCACACTACAGTCAGTGGAAGTCGGCCTGACACACACTAGCAGCAGGCAAGCAGATGAAATTACACTAAAGTGTAAAAATGAAATGCCTTTTTTATGCAAAGTCCTGTGCCAGCCGGTATGAGTGGTGGGCACTGGCAGTGGGCACTCTACAGTCACTGGAAGTCAACCTGACACACACTGGCAGGCAACTAAACTTAGATTAAAGTGTAAAAATTAAATGCCTTTTTTGATGCAAAGTCCTGTGCCACATGGGATGACAGGGGTGGGTACTGGCAGTGGGCACACTACAGTCTGTGGGCCTGCAGCTCCTCACACACAGGCAGGCCATGCAACTGCAATATGCATATAAAGGAAAAAAAAGCAGACTAATGTTGCAGCCCTAAAAGGGCTTTTGGGGTGCTGTCAGGACGCTGTCCTTACAGCAGAGATCAGATGAGTCTTTCAGGACTGGAGTGGACACTGAATTCACTAGCCTAGCTATCGATTTCCCAATTAAATCAGCAGCAACTAAACTCTCCTTCCTCTCACTAAGACTGAAGCTTCAGAATGAATCTAAAATGGATGCTGTGCAGGAGGTGGGAGGGTCTGGGAGGGAGGGTATGCTGCTGATTGGCTGGAATGTGTCTGCTGACTGTGAGGTACAGGGTCAAAGTTTGCTCAATGATGATGTATAGGGGCGGACCGAACATCGCATATGTTCGCCCGGCAGAGGCGAACGCTGAACAAGCTATGTTCGCGGGAACTGTTCGCCGGCGAATAGTTCGGGCCATCTCTATCGGAGACCACCCAAACACAACAATAGCTGATCTCCTCAGGGAGACCAGCTACAAAACATCACGGAGCCTCACTTAAGAGTCTCAACACAGCAATCCGAAGTGCAAAGTTCCCTGGGAAAAGGGAATATGCAAAATAAATGTGGAGCCCAAGTTATGGGTCTATAACACAATGAAAGCCAGATATCCCTCAAAGGAAGGAAAACCAAGCAAAGAGGTGTCTTCATTACAGAGATCACCAAATCCACCATATTAAGTGGCCCCTATGTCAAGATCCCGCTTTTTTACAAGCTTTAAGGATGTGATGGGGAAAACCTAAGCCAGTTATCCATCCACAGACAGCTGTTTCGGGGTGTTTCCCTCATCAGTGCAGAGTAGGATTCTGGCTAACCGGGAGCAATGCCTCGGAGACCACCCAAACACAACAATAGCTGATCTCCTCAGGGAGACCAGCTACAAAAACATCGCGGAACCTCACTTAAGAGTCTCAACACAGCAATCTGAAGTGCAAAATAAATGTGGAGCCCCAGTTATGGGTCTACAACACAATGAAAGCCAGATATCCTTCAAAGGAAGGAAAACCAAGCAAAGGGGTGTCTCCATTACAGAGATCACCAAATCCACAATATTAAGTGGCCCCTATGTCAAGATCCCGCTTTTTGTACAAGCTTTAAGGATGTGACGTGGAAAATCTAAGCCAGTTATCCATCCACAGACAGCTGTTTCGGAGTGTTGCCCCTCATCAGTGCGGAGTAGGATTCTGGCTAACTTGGAGCAATGCCTCGAAGACCACCCAAACACAACAATAGCTGATCTCCTCAGGGAGACCAGCTACAAAAACACTGCGGAGCCTCACTTAAGAGTCTCAACACAGCAATCCGAAGTGCAAAGTTCCCTGGGAAAAGGGAATATGCAAAATAAATGTGGATCCCCAGTTATGGGTCTACAACACAATGAAAGCAAGATATCCCTCAAAGGAAGGAAAACCAAGCAAAAATGTGTCTCCAATACAGAGATCACCAAATCCACCATATTAAGTGGCCACTATGTCAAGATCCCGCTTTTTTTTACAAGCTTTAAGGATGTGACGGGGAAAACCTAAGCCAGTTATCCATCCACAGATAGCTGTTTCGGGGTGTTTCCCTCATCAGTGCAGAGTAGGATTCTGGCTAAGCGGGAGCAATGCCTCGGAGACCACCCAAACACAACAATAGCTGATCTCCTCAGGGAGACCAGCTACAAAAACACCGCGGAGCCACACTTAAGAGTCTCAACACAGCAATCCGAAGTGCAAAATTCCCTGGGAAAAGGGAATATGCAAAATAAATGTGGAGCCCAAGTTATAGGTCTACAACACAATGAAAGCCAGATATCCTTCAAAGGAAGGAAAACCAAGCAAAATGGTGTCTCCATTACAAAGATCACCAAATCCACCATATTAAGTGGCCACTAAGTCAAGATCCCGCTTTTTTTACAAGCTTTAAGGATGTGATGGGGAAAACCTAAGCCAGTTATCCATCCACAGACAGCTGTTTCGGGTGTTGCCACTTATCAATGCGGAGTAGGATTCTGGCTAATCGGGAGCAATGCCTCGGAGACCACCCACACACAACAATAGCTGATCTCCTCAGGGAGACCAAATACAAAAACACCGCAGAGCCTCACTTAAGAGTCTCAACACAGCAATCCGAAGTGCAATGTTCCCTGGGAAAAGGGAATATGCAAAATAAATGTGGAGCCCTAGTTATGGGTCTACAACACAATGAAAGCCAGATATCCTTCAAAGGAAGGAAAACCAAGCAAAAATGTGTCTCCAATACAGAGATCACCAAATCCACCATATTAAGTGGCCACTATGTCAAGATCCCGCTTTTTTTTTTTACAAGCTTTAAGGATGTGACGGGGAAAACCTAAGCCAGTTATCCATCCACAGATAGCTGTTTCGGGGTGTTTCCCTCATCAGTGCAGAGTAGGATTCTGGCTAAGCGGGAGCAATGCCTCGGAGACCACCCAAACACAACAATAGCTGATCTCCTCAGGGAGACCAGCTACAAAAACACCGCGGAGCCACACTTAAGAGTCTCAACACAGCAATCCGAAGTGCAAAATTCCCTGGGAAAAGGGAATATGCAAAATAAATGTGGAGCCCAAGTTATAGGTCAACAACACAATGAAAGCCAGATATCCTTCAAAGGAAGGAAAACCAAGCAAAAATGTGTCTTCAATACAGAGATCACCAAATCCACCATATTAAGTGGCCACTATGTCAAGATCCCGCTTTTTTTTTTACAAGCTTTAAGGATGTGACGGGGAAAACCTAAGCCAGTTATCCATCCACAGATAATGTTTCGGGTGTTTCCCTCATCAGTGCAGAGTAGGATTCTGGCTAAGCGGGAGCAATGCCTCGGAGACCACCCAAACACAACAATAGCTGATCTCCTGAGGGAGACCAGCTACAAAAACACCGCGGAGCCACACTTAAGAGTCTAAACACAGCAATCCGAAGTGCAAAATTCCCTGGGAAAAGGGAATATGCAAAATAAATGTGGAGCCCCAGTTATAGGTCTACAACACAATGAAAGCCAGATATCCTTCAAAGGAAGGAAAACCAACAAAAATGTGTCTCCAATACAGAGATCACCAAATCCACCGTATTAAGTGGCCACTATGTCAAGATTCCGCTTTTTTTACAAGCTTTAAGAATGTTAGGGGAAAACCTAAGCCAGTTATCCATCCACAGATAGCTGTTTCGGGTGTTTCCCCTCATCAGTGCGGAGTAGGATTCTGGCTAAGCGGGAGCAATGCCTCGGAGACCACCCAAACACAACAATAGCTGATCTCCTCAGGGAGACCAGCTACAAAAACACCGCAGAGCCACACTTAAGAGTCTCAACACAGCAATCCGAAGTGCAAAATTCCCTGGGAAAAGGGAATATGCAAAATAAATTTGGAGCCCCAGTTATGGGTCTACAACACAATGAAAGCCAGATATCCCTCAAAGGAAGGAAAACCAAGCAAAGGGGTGTCTCCTTTACAAAGATCACCAAATCCAAAATATTAAGTGGCCCCTATGTCAAGATCCCGCTTTTTACAAGCTTTAAGGATGTGACGGGGAAAATCTAAGCCAGTTATCCATCCACAGACTGTTTCAGGGTGTTGCCCCTCATCAGTGCGGAGTAGGATTCTGGCTAACTTGGAGCAATGCCTCGGAGACTAGTGATGTCGCGAACATAAAATTTTCAGTTCGCGAACAGCGAACGCGAACTTCCGCAAATGTTCGCGAACAGGCGAACCGGGCGAACCGCCATAGACTTCAATAGACAGGCGAATTTTAAAAACCAAAGGGACTCTTTCTGGCCACAATAGTGATGGAAAAGTTGTTTCAAGGGGACTAACACCTGGACTGTGGCATGCCGGAGGGGATCCATGGCAAAACTCCCATGGAAAATTACGTAGTGGACGCAGAGTCGGGTTTTAATCCATAAAGGGCATAAATCACGTAACATTCCTAAATTGTTTGGAATAACATGCTTTAAAACATCCAGTGTGTGTATACGATCAGGTATGATGTTGTATCGATCAGGTAGTGTAAGGGTTACGACCGATACTCAGACATTGACATACCAAACTCCTCTTTTAATGCACCGCAAACAGTCCATTTGCACAACCGCAAACTCCCCATTTGCACAAGGTTGGATACCAAGCTAGCCACGTCCCGGTGATGTCATTGAAGGTTTCTTCCTCCACCCAGCCACGTACAACACCAAGGGTCCCCGAAAGGTCAATTGAATTGATTTTTCGAACGGGGAGATGGTTAAAAAAAACGCTGGCTCCCTCCCCTTTGTTTTAATCCACGGTCACTGCATCTGCGCTGTGCAATTTACTGTCACACTCGATATGAGTCGTATTTTCTGTAGTACTATTCTAATCAGTTTAATCCCTGTTACATCCCATATCAGGGATTGCCTTTTGTGAAAAAAAATTTAGGCCTGGTACCTTCGACTGCCTTCACAATGACAGACCAAACTCTCATACACCAAACTGAATTGATTTCAGGAACCGGGAGATGGAAAAAGCAGCTTGGTCGGTCCTCATACTCCCAAATTGGGGCACTGCGCGTGCACAGAGCAATGTGCTGTGACACCCTATATGAGTGGTGTCTTAACTAGTACTATTCCTATCAGCGGCGGGCGGGTGCGTGGTAACTTGAGAGCAGGTGACCAAAGCTGAGCTGGAGGAAGATGGTGCGTCAAGGTTCTTAGCGGAAGCTGTTGAAGATTGGGTGTCCTGTCTAAGCCAGTCAACTACGTCCTCAGAATTTTTCGGGTTCAGGGTACATGGCCTCTGAACACTAGGCATTATTCCAGGGACAGTGGAAATCACAGCACCACGACCACGACGGCCCCTGCGGAGTGGCCTGCCTCTGCCTGTCATTTTTTTTCGATAAGTGGTACTGTGCCACCCGGTATCAGTGGTTGGCACTGGCAGTGGGCACACTACAGTCTGTGGAGGTGGGCCTGACACGCACTGGCAGGAGGCAAGCAACTGAAATTAGACTAATGTGTAAAAATGAAATGCCTTATTTATCGGCAAGCTACTGTGCCACCCGGTATCAGTGGTTGGCACTGGCAGTGGGCACACTACAGTCAGTGGAAGTGGGCCTGACACGCACTGGCAGCAGGCAAGCAACTGAAATTAGACTAATGTGTAAAAATGAAATGCCTTTTTTATGCAAAGTCCTGTGCCAGCCGGTATGAGTGGTAGGCACTGGCAGTGGGCACACTACAGTCACTGGAAGTCAGCCTGACACACACTGGCAGGCAACTAACCTTAGATTAAAGTGTAAAAATTAAATGCCTATTTTGATGCAAAGTCCTCAGCCAGCCGGTATGAGTGGTAGGCACTGGCAGTGGGCACACTACAGTCACTGGAAGTCAGCCTGACACACACTGGCAGGCAACTAACCTAGATTAAAGTGTAAAATTAAATGCCTATTTTGATGCAAAGTCCTCAGCCAGCCGGTATGAGTGGTAGGCACTGGCAGTGGGCACACTACAGTCACTGGAAGTCAGCCTGACACACACTGGCAGGCAACTAACCTTAGATTAAAGTGTAAAAATTAAATGCCTTTTTTTGATGCAAAGTCCTGTGCCACACGGGATGACAGGGGTGGGCACTGGCAGTGGGCACACTACAGTCAGTGGAAGTCGGCCTGACACACACTAGCAGCAGGCAAGCAGCTGAAATTACACTAAAGTGTAAAAATTAAATGCCTATTTTGATGCAAAGTCCTCTGCCAGCCGGTATGAGTGGTAGGCACTGGCAGTGGGCACACTACAGTCACTGGAAGTCAGCCTGACACACACTGGCAGGCAACTAACCTTAGATTAAAGTGTAAAAATGAAATGCCTTTTTTGATGCAAAGTCCTGTGCCACACGGGATGACAGGGGTGGGCACTGGCAGTGGGCACACTACAGTCAGTGGAAGTCGGCCTGACACACACTGGCAGGCAACTAACCTTAGATTAAAGTGTAAAAATTAAATGCTTTTTTGATGCAAAGTCCTGTGCCACACGGGATGACAGGGGTGGGCACTGGCAGTGGGCACACTACAGTCAGTGGAAGTCGGCCTGACACACACTGGCAGGCAACTAACCTTAGATTAAAGTGTAAAAATTAAATGCTTTTTTGATGCAAAGTCAAACGGGATGACAGGGGTGGGCACTGGCAGAGGGCACACTACAGTCAGTGGAAGTCGGCCTGACACACACTAGCAGCAGGCAAGCAGATGAAATTACACTAAAGTGTAAAAATGAAATGCCTTTTTTATGCAAAGTCCTGTGCCAGCCGGTATGAGTGGTGGGCACTGGCAGTGGGCACTCTACAGTCACTGGAAGTCAACCTGACACACACTGGCAGGCAACTAAACTTAGATTAAAGTGTAAAAATTAAATGCCTTTTTTGATGCAAAGTCCTGTGCCACATGGGATGACAGGGGTGGGTACTGGCAGTGGGCACACTACAGTCTGTGGGCCTGCAGCTCCTCACACACAGGCAGGCCATGCAACTGCAATATGCATATAAAGGAAAAAAAGCAGACTAATGTTGCAGCCCTAAAAAGGGCTTTTGGGGTGCTGTCAGGACGCTGTCCTTACAGCAGAGATCAGATGAGTCTTTCAGGACTGGAGTGGACACTGAATTCACTAGCCTAGCTATCGATTTCCCAATTAAATCAGCAGCAACTAAACTCTCCTTCCTCTCACTAAGACTGAAGCTTCAGAATGAATCTAAAATGGATGCTGTGCAGGAGGTGGGAGGGTCTGGGAGGGAGGGTATGCTGCTGATTGGCTGGAATGTGTCTGCTGACTGTGAGGTACAGGGTCAAAGTTTGCTCAATGATGATGTATAGGGGCGGACCGAACATCGCATATGTTCGCCCGGCAGAGGCGAACGCGAACAAGCTATGTTCGCCGGGAACTGTTCGCCGGCGAATAGTTCGGGCCATCTCTATCGGAGACCACCCAAACACAACAATAGCTGATCTCCTCAGGGAGACCAGCTACAAAAAACATCGCGGAGCCTCACTTAAGAGTCTCAACACAGCAATCCGAAGTGCAAAGTTCCCTGGGAAAAGGGAATATGCAAAATAAATTTGGATCCCCAGTTATGGGTCTACAACACAATGAAAGCCAGATATCCCTCAAAGGAAGGAAAACCAAGCAAAATGGTGTCTCCATTACAGAGATCGCCAAATCCACAATATTAAGTGGCCACTATGTCAAGATCCCGATTTTTTTTACAAGCTTTAAGCATGTGACGGGGAAAAGCTAACCCAGTTATCCATCCACAGATAGCTGCTTCGGGGTGTTACCCCTCATCAGTGCGGAGTAGGATTCTGGCTAACCGGGAGCAATGCCTCGGAGACCACCCAAACACAACAATAGCTGATCTCCTCAGGGAGACCAGCTACAAAAAACACCGCGGAGCCACACTTAAGAGTCTCAACACAGCAATCCGAAGTGCAAAATTCCCTGCGAAAAGGGAATATGCAAAATAAATTTGGAGCCCCAGTTATGGGTCTACAACACAATGAAAGCCAGATATCCCTCAAAGGAAGGAAAACCAAGCAAAGGGGTGTCTCCATTACAAAGATCACCAAATCCAAAATATTAAGTGGCCCCTATGTCAAGATCCCGATTTTTTTACAAGCTTTAAGC